>JABCPV010000224.1:0-68613 GCA_016584345.1 Suillus ampliporus
ATATCCAGGTAACCCAAGGTTGAGTGTGTCCACTCTCATGCGTCCTTGGATGGCATTAAGGTGAGCAGCAAAAATATGCAAGATAAATTCAGATAAGAAAGCTCCAGGCGAGTCCTCATTATCCAGGTCTTCATACATGAAGTGTGAATCTTCAAGTTAATATTTGGTGTATGCTTTCCGTGCTTCCTTCGTCTTGTATTCATCTGTTGAGGCAAAAAACACCATCAAAATGGTGATGGCAGTAGAGCTGAAATTTCCCCTCCATTCAGAGATCCTTTGACACACCTGCCTACATACTAGTTAGCTACTGACACATAGAATAGTAAATTACTTACAACATTGAGGGTGTAATTGCAGCCATCATCATCCTCAAAGTATCCAGGTTTTTTGTACACCACCTTGTAGATGTTGTAGAGAGTATCTGTAAGATTGCTGTCAGGGATGGTCCATGGAAAGCTGCTGTTTCCGACCCAATACATGACTGTTGGAATAAATGTACCGCGCCATTGCGAGTTCTGAGCATCAGGGGGCAGGTGAGCATTTTTCAGCTTTTCTTTTTTCTTGAGGTTGATGATCCGTGGTGCATGTCCTTTCTCAGTTTTGACAAACTTGGATTTCTGATCGTCCGTTTCCATGACACTAACCAACATCTACAAAAGACTTTGTCAGCACCTGTGTGAGCCGCTATCAGTACATTCTGCTTGCTGAGGTCATGAGATGACCATTTGGAGCTTCACAGATCTATAGAATGCTGGATTGTGGTAAGTATTTCATCCATCTTGGAAGACCCACCACTACCTTGATATCCTCCTGCTGATCCACCATGTAGATATCTTCATCGACATCATGATCCTGGTACTCAAGGTCCTCATTGGCATCTTTGTCCTCCTGTAGTTCACGCAGTTCTTCAAGTCCAAGGTCATCTGCTGAGACTGTTGACAAGGTGCATTTCTTTCCCCTTGGTGCATCATTGATGGTCTGAAAGATGTGTACAACCCCCTGCCTTGCTTCAAATATCTCTCTTTGCAGGAACGAATCCGCTCACCTGTGCACCCTGATGCCTGGTCACTGCACTGTCACCAAATTCTTCAGGTGCGTCGTCCCCGAGCCATTCTGCATCATCATTTATGGCCGCTTAAAGTTCCCATTAGCAGAATGATTTGAAATACAACTGTACTTACTGCCACATGTACTGGGTTGTGCAGAGGGCTTCAATTGAGGCTTCGATGCTACACTTTTTGCCCAGTTCCCTACTGCTCCCACTCCCTCTAAAGGAGCCAAGGACTCGGATGTGGTACTACATTTTAATGAGTGAAAGATATCAAAATAATAAAATGTTAGTTCTGATAGAAGCAACATAATAGTTCAGAATAGGAACTTACATGGAAGTCTTGCAAAATTTCCCATCATCAATGGTGCTTCTAACATGTGTTTCACTCAAAGCAGATACACTGGTGTTAGAAACCTTTCAACTGGTGCTGACACCATCTTTAAGGGTGAGCTTCAATCCTGGATACTTCTTCTTCTGAATGCCAACATTTTCAGATGCCAAATTGGCCTCAATGGCTGTTTGAGTTGAATAAGAGTGGTAAGTCTTTGCAACAACATCATAGATTGTGTGATACTTACATGTTTCAGGGTTCTTAGTCGCCTCCAGTGTTGATGCTGGTTTCTTGGTCACTGGACGTGGCTTTGGCTTTGGTCTGATGAGCCGCCCAGGGCCAGCATGCTGAGCTGTCTGCTCAATAGCCATCACATCTTCCTTTGCAGCAACTTGTTTTTGAGTGCTGTCCAACGCGGCAGCCTTCACTGATTTTTTGGCAGCCTTCTTGTTCTTTTTGGCTGCAATCACCTCCTTTGGGCATCTCATTCGATCTGCATTGAGGACTATTTGTCTGGGATGCTTATTAGTGTTACCAGGGCATGTTGCGGGTCGAGTCATGTAAAGAATGTTGAAAGACTGTTGAAAGAATGGGGAGTGTTGTCTTGGGGTGAATGTAGGCAGTAGAAAAGAGGCAAACAGACTGGTAAGCTTTTATTTGCATTCAATTGAATGTTCACACACTTACCAGCAGTAGTCTACTTTCTGTTCCACTCTACTGATACTTCAAGTTACTGATATCCATCCGCCCAACCACTCACTGCTCAACATGGTACTGGGGATCGGTAGGCTCATTTGTCCCTTTCCAAACTGCAACCGCATCTTCAAAAACAAGTCCAGCCTCACTCAGCACAAACACATGAAGCATGCACTACCCCTACAAATTCGGCAAGGTCTACATCAGACAGGCCCATTCGCAGGTCCTGGATTTATACCTGCAAGGGAACACTCTCCCACTCCAGCAGGTGACAATCCAGGCATTAACGGCCATTTTTATGATGATGTGGCAGACCAGCAGCAGGATCTGGGGTTTGTACCTGTGGATGGTACTTGGGTGGACATGGGGTGTTTATTCCACACTTTCCATCCGCACATGACAGGTAAGTGTTTTTGAGGAGTCTTTCTATCACACTCATATGTCTTTTTACAACTCAGGACTTAAATGTGATACTAATGGCACATTCATTGACCAGGATGCACCCCCACCGCCTCATATGGATGCCCCACCGACTGACTGGACACCTTATTCTAATTGGGTCAAATTTGAGACAGCCAAAATTTTATTCATGTGCAAGCGAAGCAAATAGACACGCTCCTTGATTTATGGGTTGCAACTCTCATAAAACACAATGATGCTCCACCTTTCACTAGCCACAAGGACTTGTATGCCACCATTGATGCAATGCCACTCGGCAATGTTCCATGGAAGAGCTTCCCATTGTGCTGCAGCGGAGTCAAGCCTGAACAAAATGTACCTCTGTGGATGGATGTCAACTATGACATATGGTATAGAGATCTGCTGCAAATTGTGCGCAACATGCTCGCAAACCCTTCCTTCAATGGAGGGATTGAATATTCACCATATTATGATTATAATGTTGAAGACCAACAATACTGGAAGAATTTTATGTCGGGTAACTGGGCATGGAATCAGGCAGTACATTTTTTTTTTCCTTCAAAACTTATGTTTGTAGCACACTGACTATTTTAAGGATATCATCACTCAAAATCAAGAGACTCACAGTTCGACATTTGTGCCGTTAATTATTGGCAGTGATAAGACAGTTGTTTCTGTTGCTACTGGCCAAACCGAATATCACCCTCTTTACCTCTCAATCAGCAATGTTCACAATAGTGTGTGATGCGCACATCACAATGCTGTTGTTCTCATTGAGTTCCTTGCAATACTGAAATGTAGGCACCTGCGTTTATCATTCTTCTTGCATTGTAGACTCATTTTGTTTGTTTAGCTACGAAAGAACACAATGGTGATACTAATTACTGAAACTTTCGATGGCAACTTTTCCAGCGGTCCCTTGCAAAGATATTCGAGTCCATAAAGCCATTCATGGAAAATCCGGATATCACACACTTTCCTGATGGACACTTTTGATGAATGGTGTATGGCTTAGGTCCATATATCGCCGATTACCTGGAGCAGCTGCTTCTCTCTGGTGTCATGCAGAACTGGTGTCCACAGTACAATATATGTATATTCTTATTTTAACAACTCAGTCTTTCACAGGTGTCTGGCAAATAGCAAGGATCTTGATGGTGGTCAGCTGTGTCTGCATCGATGCGAAGCACACACTGAGTTGCTCATTGAACAGCTCCTGTATAAACAGGTTTGGCGATAGTATGGCATTGTCAGTGATATTATTAAGTTGCTTGCTGAAATGCACCTAGCCTCATCTCATTTATCCTCTCTGCTAGCCATTCACTAATGATTTTCCTCGAGCAGACATCCATGAGCTACTGTTACCGGATCTCTTGCACTAAGTAATCAAAGGAACATTTAAGGACCACCTTGTCAATTGGGTGGAGGATTATCTGAATGTCACGCATAGCACTCGCCATGCAGCCAAAATTATGGATGACATTGACCACAGGTATGCAAATGATTGACTTTTTGCTAATGACAACTGACAACGCACAGAATAGCAGCAGTAGCCCCATTCACTGGGTTACGGCACTTTCCTCATGGGTGTGGATTCCAGAAATGGACTGGTGATGACTCCAAGGCATTAATGAAGGTGCGTTATATTTTTTTGTTCAAACACTGCAAGCTAACTCATATAGGTCTATCTAGCTGCAATTGAGGGCCATGTTCCTCAAGATGTGGTGCGCACATTTAGTGCATTTCTTGATTTTTGTTACCTTGTAAGGTGTGAGACTCACTGAAGAAGATCTCACAAAACTGCAAGATGCCCTTGACTGCTTTCACAGGTACCAGGAGATCTTTAAAACAACTTGTGTGGTCTCCACATTCTCCCTTCCACGCCAACACTCCCTGTGTCACTACATATCATTGATTCAACTTTTTGGGGTGCCCAATGGCCTTTGTTCTTCTATTACTGAATCTAAATACATCAAAGCAGTAAAAGAACCCTGGTGCCGCTCTAGCAGGTTCAAGGCGCTTGGTCAGATGTTGTTAACAAACCAGCGCCTGGATAAACTTGCAGCTGCTCATGCAGATTTCGAAGCATGTGGCATGCTTTGTGGCACTTGCCTGTCTGAAGCTCTGCGAGAACTCCGAAGGCATACATGATCATTTGAACTGACAGTTCAGCCATTCTCACATATAAAAATAGGTCAGAATGATCATGAAGATGGCTACTCAGAATCAGATGATGATGTAGCAGGTGGTATGATGCACAAATATCTATGAACCTCAAAAACATTCAATTGAGGTAGACACTGGTGAAATTATCAATGGCCCAACTGTTGAATCTCATGTTGAACTTGGAGTGACGCCCCATAAGTCAATCTATTTACTCCTTAGCCCTTTCTAATGATGCTTAGGTTGTGTATGAAATGTCCATGAACTTGGCTTGGAACTTGACCTTCCACACATCCCTTTTATGATTCAAGAATTTATTCATGAACAACAGCATTCAGTGTGGGTACAACAAACAGAGTAGAAGGATAGTACAAACTACTCCAAAGTTGGGTCTTTGCTACCTGCTGCCTCACTTGAGTGACAAGTACGTTCGACCCTATAGGGGATTGCTACTGGGAAGTAGTCTCTGTCTATAACGACCCGATAGGATGAAGATCCACAAAAGCGGATGAAAAGCGGATGAAGCAGATGAATGTACACATTCGTCAGATGCATCGGATGCATCGGATGGTGGACTGGACCTGCAGATGCACGTAGGATGTGATTCAAACTCGAAGGAAAGTCATCAAATGATAGATTGATAGTGGGTATAGGTCACAACGATATACTGGTAAAGAGAAGGAAAAGCAGGAGAGGTAACATGGTAAGTTTTCCGAAAATCTCTATAGTTATAGGGTAGAGTATTTTCTTGTACAGACAGCAAGTCTAGACTGTGCCATAAGAAAACCGAAAAACAGTGGAGTGTGAGAGGATATGTCTGTGTTCAGTCAGTAACAGGAAAATGAGCGTAACTACGTACCAATGAGGTCGAACAGATGTGGACAGGATGGATGCGGTGGATGCGCAAGCTATAGGAAGAGATCTGAAGGTATCTGCAGGTCATCCGAAAAGTGGATGTGCATCGGATGGGTCGGATGAGGGTCGGATGGGACTCGGGTGGGGCGGATGAGAGTCGGATAGGTGTATGATATGTTGGAAAATAGATGGATACGAGCCCAGCGTAGGAATGCTCCCTACATCGGAAGACCCTGATCCTCCTGAATTCAATCCTATGACAGCCCAAGTATTCTTTGGGAAGGTGACGATCTTCAACTCTGCTGCAGCCACATTCCACGTGCCAAGTGATCTGAGTGGTACTGGAGGTATGCATCATGAGCACATCTGAGCAACACCATCATGGTGCAGTGGCGCACCCAGGCACAATTGCATCTTCATCAACATGGGTGCTGATTTTGACTCTTCCATCAGTGGACTTGCAGTTGCATGCGTCCTCTGCTTTTTCTCTTTCAGCTATTGGATGTCATATTTTCCCTGCACCATTGTTTGTTAGTATTCTCATGTACTCCAAGAATGTGATCCTGATACAGGCATGTACGTTGTCACACCTGCAACAACCAATGATGGTGCTCCAGATATCTCGATTATTCATGTCAATTGTATCTTTTGTGCTGTGTCATATCCCATATCTCCAACATCCACAAACTACTTCCATCAGCGCGCTTCCTCCGGACCGCCGGACCCGAACTCCGGACAGGTCCGCTCCACCGGACCTAACCCAAATCTAGAATCCCCCTTACTTCCGGCCCTCCGGCTCATGTTGGTATCCACCTGCTTATTGATCTCTGGTACCCGTCTCATCTCCGAGTTCATTTCTTTATGATCCGTTTTACTTTACTTGATCCGTTCGGACTTACTAATGTACTCACCATATGCCTTCCTCACTGCCTCTGAACTCCGGATTACTGATCCTTAGCTATACCTATAGTATATAAACTCTTGTACTTGTTGTAGATACCTCAGTTCGAATATTAAACATAGTTCTGCTCATTCCTGCCTCTCCGGACTTGAGTTCTCCGACTCTTGTCAAACTCCGACACTAGGCTAAGGGTTGACCCCTAAAGTCTATCCCTATTACCGGCTCTACCTTCGGGTAGTCTACCTCTGTCCCTTTCTGCTACCGGCTCCGGCCTTAAGCAGTCTACTCTTTGATTTGCGTTCTTCGGTACTACCGGGTTACATCCCACCGGACTTGGTACTACCGGACCCCCTGAAATTAGGGGCACATACTCGGGTAAGGGGTGCAGCGCACGAGCTGAAGCCAAGCCCCTCAGATCCAGTCCTCCTTTGAGCACGGCCTTAACATGCTGCCTATCTCATTCCAGTATATGGCCCAGACTTCATCCCTACGATCAGTCCGGACAAATCATACAACGTGTTCAACTCATACTATGTTAACAAATATGCAGATCACCATGCATTCGAGATAGCATAATTTATGGTATGTAAGTGTGCACTTAATTCTGTGTATATTTACTCAGTAGAGCACCTCCCTTTAGTGGCCCATACGCACATTGCTGTGTGTATTCTGAAATATGGCAAGGACAGTATGGACAGCGCATTCGTCAAACCAAAACCTTCAGCCTTGACAATGAAGCCTGCAGATCAGCATGAATGACAGCTCTCTAGAGCTGCAGATGAAGTTGGATGAAGAATACAACGAGCTTCTGAATGACCACTGACTTCTATGCAAATTCATATTTCCCCAGGCAGATCTGTTGATGGAGAAGTCCAAGCCAACTCATCACTCACATTCTGCATGCATATCCGTGCTGCCATGACCACTCGTTGCACCCTTGAACAGTTCCATCTTACCAGAGAGGCTTTGACTGGGTCCTTGGTGAAGTGGAGGCCAAGTTCAACTGGTCACTTGTTATCAACATCGCCATCAAAATCAAAACACCCTCCCTCACCATCTACCTCAAGTCTGGCATTGCTGTTCCTGTCCCTACACACTCGCCCCCCCTCTACTGCCCCTACACTCAAGTGACGTGTTCCATCTTGATTCTGCACGACAGCAACCTCTTAAACCTCTTCCAAAGCCCCAGCGAGGCATCCGTCCCTTCCGCTCTCGCTTCTGCTTCCTCTGCAACTGCCTGGGCCTTAATTACAGCATCTGCCCAAAGTGTTATATCATCCCACTGGTGCCTCCTTTCCCGCTGTAGGAAGCATTCCTACACTGGGCTCATATTCATCGATTTTTCAACATATCATACATCCATCTGGCTCTCATCCACCCCATCCAAGTCCCATCTGACCCTCATCCGACCCATCCGATGCACATCCACTTTTCGGATGACCTGCAGATACCTTCGGATATCTTCCTATAGCTCGCACATCCGCCGCATCTATCTTGTCCACATCCATTCGACCTCATTGGTACATAGTTACACTCATTTTCCTGTTACTGACTGAACACAGACATATCCTCTCACACTCCACTGTTTTTCAGATTTCTTATGGCACAGTCTAGACTCACTGTCTGTATAAGAAAATACTCTACCCTATAATTATAGAGATTTTCGGAAAACTTACCATGTTACCTCTCCTGCTTTTTCCTTCTCCTTACCAGAATATTGTTGTGACTTATACCCACTATCAATTTAACATTTGATGACTTTCCTTCGAGTTTGAATCACATCCTACATGCATCCACAGGTCCAGTCCACCATCCGATGCATCCGATGCATCTGACGAATGTGTACATTCATCCGCTTCATCTGCTTTTCATCTGCTTTTGCAGATCCTTCATCCTATTAGGTCATTCTAGACAGAGACTACTTCCCAGTAGCAATCCCCTCTAGGATCGAACATGCTTGTTACTCAAGTGAGGCAGCAGGTAGCAAAGACCCAACTTTGGAGTAGTTCGTCGTATCCCTCTACTCTATTTGTTGTATCCACACAGCCCACAACAAATGGATTTCGAAGCCATGTAGTGTACTATTGGCATCTCATCGATCAATGATTGATGTCACAAGTACCATTAAAAACTCACTGTTTTTTTGCTTCAAATATATGAACTTTGGCGGCTGATTGATTATTTGTTACATGCTTATTTTTCGAGCATTCAAAATGATGAGCTCAGTCAATAAATGTAAATAAGCTATAAACTTTTGTGGTGCTTAGTAGCCTTGATCTCATTGTCATGTCATTGCTGCCTTAACTTCCTTGACTGCCTTAGATCTACCTCGGCCCTTGGAAAAACTACAGAAATAGTGGCTTATGTTCCTTGGCCACCTTAATTCTATTTTTAAGTAGTTTAAGGAACATAAAGGAACTTGGTGATTTCCTGATGTGGATATGAACAATTGACACCACTACACCTTTGGATGCTTCCCACACCTTTCTGTCTCAACAACAATGAGCTCAATATCTCCCTTGTACCCAGCTCAAATCTCAGTGCTGTTTCAGTGTTTATGTTCCTAGTGAATGCCTGATGTCATCACTGACCTCCCCCACAATTCCACTCCCCTCCCTTGTGCTCTATGTCACCATTAACTCCAACTGGTGACCTCATGTCAATTGGCCTTACATCTGAAAATCCTAGTTTGCTGATGTTTACCACCACCACCATGGGTCCCACAAGAAAACAGATGTCGATGTTGTTAAGGGTTACTATGACTCTTCTTGATAGTAGCTCCATGACAGTGTGCAGAACTAGATCATCACTCGGTCAAATACACTAGCAGTGGCTTCTCAGAGCAGACCAAGAACACCACACTCGAGGTATGTTTATTATTCTCACAATGGCTTATTGCTCACTATGATTAGAAAAAGCCTGACACATGCAAAAATTGCTTGCTGAAGCTCAGTTGGAAGCTGGACATGAAAACCTCGATAACATGGACTTTGGAGACAATGCATTTGATCCCAGTGATTATGTGGATGTTCCCAACAATGATACTGATGAGCCTGTGGGTGGTCCCCTTCTATCTGAATTTTTCTAGACATTGTCATATACCATATATCCAGATCCGTTGGACTAATCCATCATCTGGTCCCCTTTCATTTCCTGTTCATATAACTCTAACCTATCGTTAACTCCTTTTGGTATTCCTGTACTCCGGTAATCCGGTTATCCTTACTTCCGCTATTCTTACTGATCCGTTTACCTATACTTCATTTCCGTCCCGTGATTGGTGATCAATCCTACTTACTAATAAACTTTGCTTATACTTCGTACATAGCCTCGGACCTTGCTGATTGATCATTCCATTAGTTATCCGTAGTATATAAACTCTTGTAAATGTCTGTAGTACTTTAGTTCGAATATCATCTTAGATTCTACTCATTCCCGCTCTGAAATCTAAGTCCTCCTCCATCTGGACTTGAGTATCTTACTCTAGTCTACTCCGAGACTTAGGATTGAATCCTATAGTCTATATCTCCGCCTCTGTCTTCGGACAGTCTACATCCGATAGTTTCTAGTTTGGACTACGTCCGGATTAGCCTTTATGCTACTCGTCCGATATCCAGAAGCCTCACGGATCGGACCATGATACTTATCCGTCTCTCTAGACGCGATAATCTACCCTTCTGAAATAAAGGGCAATACTCAGGAAAGGGGCACAGCGTACGAGCTGAGGCCAAAGCCCTTCGGATCCGATACCCTTGAGTACAACCTTAACAGACATGCTCACAAGAATGGCAAGTCAAATTCTTTCATTATTCAGGTATCTAATGTAAATTTATAGGGAGCCTGGTGTCCAGAGGTGCATTGATGTGCAGACACAAGCACAGCATTACCAGGGTGCTCATAATGCTTGGAAGGACCAGATGCCCACCCTTGTGGATGCTTACTTGGCATGGAAGCATAATGCACCCAGTGATGACAGCAATACTGTAGTGCTTAACATATTCCATGTCAACATTGTTGGAATTGCAGGTAAGCTGATTCTTTTTTTAATATATGTATGGCCCTCAGTTACTAACCAACATCAAAAGAATCTAAATATGCTATTGCTATTCAACAACATACTAATGAACTTGCCAACACAGTTCTTCTTCATGCAGGACTTATCACATGCTCCCCACTACAGTTGTCTATCACTATTTGCATAGAATGTCTTGAACTATATCATCAAATATGATGATGTCAGTCTTCACTCAGCATCCAAGCCATTACCAAAGTACTGTGTGTGCTTCACAATGTAAGACTTGAAGGCTATGTTATATTATTATTTCAGGCTCACTTACCACACAGGTAACATATCTTCAATAGTGCCATGAGCAATTTGCCAATACTTTTTATGTCTATTTGCAAATCTTATGGCAAATGTGATGGCAAACATTATCAAGATCATAATTTGAATTGATCACATAGCACTTAGCAACTGGATGAACCAACATTATTGCCAGCATGCCTCCATGCCATGGATGGCAATTTTTTTGTGAAGCAATTGGATGACTCTGGATCTGTGGACTGAAGAATATTCCAGAGCTGATATTTTGTTTCCAAGGCTGAAGTTGATCAATTCAAGGTTGATGTTCAATGTTGCTCTGGTCAATGCTCTGCAGCAGACTCAATAACAGGTGCCTGCACAGAGAACTGGACTGCCACCAAGTCTTTCAAAGAGAACAAAATCACTGTGTTCAATCAAACTGGGATTTTTCTTGTAGTGTGTCATCATGAGATTATCAAGTGTGTAAGCAAGATGAAGTGCAGTGGTGAACTGTAGGCTTTGATTTATCACATTACTCATCACTTAACTATCTCTTTGTCAATAGTGCAAAATATGGTCTAGCTATTGTTGATCAGCTGCTAGATGTCGGTGGTACTGACCAAGCAATTTGACATGACATCACTTGCTTGTCCCAAAAAATGATCACATCAAGCTCCATTGAAGCCAAGGTGGCTGAATTCAAATTACAAGTTGTTGTAAACTCATTCCATGGGTTTTCCCATGACCACTGCTGTCAGCTGCAAAATCACTCCTTACATTTGAATGGCCTAGGCCTTGAAGACCTTGAAACTTGTGAACATATCTTTGCTAGTTTGAATAGTGCTGCAGTACTGATCAGACATGCATCATACTTCCATTGAATGGAATTCCTCAACCTTCACTTCAATCAGTGGGATGTGGACAGGTATGCTGAGTACTATTTATGTCTCATCACATGTTTTAGGGATACTTATGGCAGTGTCACATCTGTACCCTTTCTGATGTACACTCCTATTAATTTCACTCACATCTCCAGCATCAATTCCAATGCATGCAACAGTTCTAAGGCCTTTGAAACTGAGTATGCCTCCATGCTATGCAAGTATGAGTTTCAATTGAATGTTGTTGAATATTTTGAGTGGCATCATGGCATTCAAGAGTGGTGGACACTGCACCATCCAGACAATGTGCAAGTAGTGCAATATTCCTAGGAAAGGTAATTTATTTGGTTGGTTGAAGAGTTAGAGGGTTTGGTTGTTTGGTATCTCTTTGAGATGTCAAAGGCCAATCTCATTGGCACAGGTAGGTGCTTACATCTTGAGATAAATGATGTGATTCATGGGCTGTATAGGTTACAAGATGTGCAAGTATATCTCAAAGGTCATTACCTGACATTCTGCTGCCATTTGAACAGCCTTGGATAGGTACAATAAACTGGCACCCTTACAAGATCCACCACATCCTATTCTTGACTACTTTGAAGTGGTTGAATATTCTTCCCTTGGTGAATTCTCACTTTTAAAGCACTCATGCCATCATATCCTTACCAAGCCATGGTTGTTATCTGCCAATCACAAGATGGCTGCAAAGTACTTCAAGTTGGTGCAATCACATGAAGAAATTGTCTGCCTCAATGTTGAATCAAGTGCTTATAGAGCTGAGTCAAGCATGAGGACAGGAGCATACTAGACACTATTGATTCTCCCCTCACTGATGACCCAGAATCTTTGCTTGTAGCTGAACTGAAGAAATTCTATGCCAAGCGCCACCACATCAACATTGATCATTACAAACACCTTCAAAAGATGTATGTGCTTGAGGGATATACAGGTGAATGGCTGCAAATGATTTTTCACTCAACAGTGCTGGATGAAGACAAAGATGATGGGGAGGATGACAAAGTGAATGAGGAGGAAGTAAGGCTTGAGGATTTGGTGTTGCATCTTACATTGTAAATTTTGTACTCTCAATTCCATACTCTCATCTGCTCCCTCCATGCCCATGGAAGCCTGATTACAACCTGGACTATGAGATAGTGATGGTAAAGCCAGCATTAAGTTGTAGCACTCAGCATCAGTTGTACAATATTTTAAAGATGGTGGATGAGCCAGGTCCACCAAATGACCATGTTTTCAATTACATGTCCTGGCTGCTCTATTACTTAGTTAGTTACACTGTAATTACACTGATCTATACCATCTTCTCTCCAGCTCTTTTTCACTCTCCCCACATCAATGTTGTGCAACTCATCCAACCTCAAGACTTTGCCATCAAGCAAGATCCTATGCCAAGCTGTTTGGATTATCTTGATCTTCATGATGAAATATGACTTTTTAAGAAAGATTACTTTGAGATCAAACTGGCTATCATCTTTGAGTTCTTCAAAGTACTGAGTCACTTCTGCTCAAAGCCTTTAATGATGGCTGTTATCTTATCTTCTTGCCCCCTTGAGAACCAGGCTGAGGTCACAAAGTCCTTCCAACTCACTTCATATTTCTCATACTCATCAGTCTCACAATGACAGTCTCATGTCTTTTGCATCATCTCTGTTGTTGTTCTTGTGGTCTAATGATATTGGCTCAGTAGATACCACTTTACCTACCTTTTATAGCCTAGCCTTCACTTCCACACCATTCCCTCAACTGCTGGCACTTTCTGCATCCATGGACTGTGATCTCACTGCAAATGATGTATTAGCTAGCAGGATTACCAAGTGGTGCACTACAAGGGGTCTCAGATGGTCTCCTCCAACAAGTGATCACCATGTTAGCAACACATGTGAATATACTACTTATATAACAGATGATATCTCAGTGACACCTGCTGTTGATTCTGGTGGACTATCAGCAGGTACCCTTGTGCCCCCACCTTCACAGCTGTTTATCTTAGCAAGTGTTACGGTCATCGTACTGTGTACTTCTTTTTCCCTTGATACACACCGTGTACACATGTAACCCCTGTTTCATCTTATTTAGTTTGTACTGCCTCGTCCTCACTCCATATGCATGTAGTACTATTATTACGCTTACCCTGTACCCTTACACAGCATTTGTCTTGTATAAATACTGCCTCTAGGTCACTGCTGATTCTTCAGCTTAACCTACACAGATTTCCTCTTGACTTTTCTGACTCGACTAAGGATTCCTCTTCGGATCCTTACTTCTCTTTGACTTGACTTCGAGGGCTGTCTCCTTGTTGTAGATTTGTTTGGCTTTGTCCCTCTCATTACACTTGGTGTAACAGCAAGGCAGTCTCCAACAACAAATTAATTACTGGCTAAAGTCTCTGCTGCTGGTGTGAAGGGATCAGATAAACACAAGGTGGGTATCATGACTCTGAGAAACACTGGGATGGGGCACCCCTAGCAGAGGGAACAGCAGGGGCTAGTCTTTATGGAGGTTTGGAGAGCTTTGTCAGCAAGAGAGATCATTAGGAACATGAACTGTAGTAACAGCTTAGAGGAACATAGAGACCCAACACTCAGTCACATTGGTTGGAGCTGCCGCTCCATCATAGTAAGAGTGGGATCTGATCTTTATACAAACAAGCTTCTGCCGAATGTCTTCAATGAGCCCCAATTGGATAGGAACTATGCCACAAAGCAGTTGCTAATGTCACCACATCATACAGTACAACACCATAGCAAATACACTATGTTCCAAGAGGAGCTCCTCCAACTCCACATCCACTGACACAACAACAATAATAACCTATTACCCCAGAGGAGTGGGACCTTCTGAAGAAACATGTTGAAAAAATGCCATCTCATTCCAACATGGCAGAGGGTAGAATAGCCTATGAGGAACAGATAAGGCAGTGGTTCATGACACATGGACAGAATGGAAGAGTAACAGAATTCACCCCATTCCCACTTCGACTAGGCAGTGCTATGGTGTGCTCAGGAGAATGTTTCAAATGTAGTGCACATGGACACATTACAGTAATGTGCCCTGCCCCAGAGATGTCTCAGCTCTCACTGCAGGAAAAAATCTAGCACAGCATCATTGTTTGCACACTAAGAAACTTCAACCAAGAAAATGCAGTATAAATCACACTTGCCTTAGAGGAAGTATATAAGCAACTGTAGGATTAGAGAAAAGGTCAAGGGTTGTCAGCTTAGAGAACAGTGAGATGACCCACCTAGACACCATACCTCGCCTAGTGGAACATTCTGTCCTCATATGCACAAAGGCAATGTACAAGGATCAGTTCAATAGCCCCGTCGAAATCTTGTTATATACAAACTCTCATGTTGTATCAGTACCAGAGGAATGTGGTATCCTTAACTTGTATTTAATAGAGGATGCAAAGGGCAACAAATACAATCAGCAGTCATGCTGTCCCTTCTTGCAGTATACTTTGTTCTTGGGACCAAAAGGTGAGATTGTCAGAGTCAAAGCCCTGTTTGATGAAGGAGCAATGGTCAGTGCAATGTGCACATTGGTTTTCAATCAGATCAAGCACAGATTAGGAAACTGGGGGCCATTAACCAAGAGACTTCATATGGCCAATGGAATAGTTATTCCATCAGAAGTAGTGTGAAAAGGAGAAATTATGTTAGGAGGAGTTAGCATGCAAGGAGAATTTGAAGTTTTCCAGAGTGGCGGGGGCTGGCCATTCCTTCTTGGCAAGCCACTATTATGGACATTCAAGATAGTCCATGATTACAATATGAACTGCATGCAAGTAACAGGCATTGGAGGAACAGTAATGCTCCATAATCACTCACTGGAAGCCAAAATCAGCAAGATTGAAGACCATGAGGCAATGAAAGTTGTTCTAGGGCAGGAATAAAAATGGGGGAGGCAAGTCAATTGCATAGTGCAGGAAGTACCACAAAAACCCACTAACCAACTGGTTGAAGGAAAGGGCAGAGCAAGCAGGCAAAAGAGATGTGAGTGAGACAAAGATACAAGTAAAGCACATGAAAGCAAGACAAGTTAGTGGATGACAATACAAAGAATGGAGAGAGTGGGCACATACCAAGTGAGTGACAGCAAAGGGGAGCAAGACACTCCTCTCAAGGGAAGTACCTCTCATCAGAGAGTAAGAAACTAATAATCAGTACACTGACAATATCTCTGGGTCAGAACCAGAAATCATAATATATATCAACACTAATGGAGAACCCATACCTGAGGAGCAATTAGACCCACTGTTGAAAGAGATTCCCATGGACTTCCTATGTGACGATGCTACAATCTTCACATGGTTAACAGATCCTCATAATCTGCAATGAGTAGTCTGGATAACCAAATATGTCCAATTTGGAGAGGATCTTAGCCCAGATGAACTAGACAATGCCAGGAAATTAGTAGGGGAATATGCAGACATTTTTGTGGGATCATTAAAGGAGGTCTTACTGGTACCAGGAGTGGTAAACAGACTCATTATCCCAGATGGCACAACTTTCAACCTATGAGTTCACCAATGACATTTGACATCACCCCAGCTACTGTTTCTACCACCTTACTAACTGGCAAGATTGCAATGATGGTGCATGATCTTGCAGACACTAATGGAGAGGGGTTATGTGCCACTGGATGAGAAGGCAGGGATGGTTCATGGTGTTGAGGTTGGTGCTGCTCTATGTTGGTGCAATTTTATATGTTGTTTGGGTTGGAAGACATGTTGAGTTGGAGTCACAGGCTTGTTGGATACTCAACATCCATGGAATCATCAGGTCAATACTGGCCAAATTGCCTCCACACCTCTTCCTTGCACTCATGTCAATCTTCTTTAAGCCATTGTGTCTCTTTCACTTCCAGTAAGGCCTTAACCCTTCACTTACATGCGTCCTCTACCATCTACAGTGCCTAACAAACAAATAATTCATTGCACAAGTTAAGCCCATTGTTCACTCACCTCCCTATGCAAGTGACCCTTCTCTTTGTTGTGTCCAAGAGTACCAGGATACAACCATTTATCAGCATTGCCCACCACTTGCTGCCAGCAGCTGGAATATGAAATCCTTGTGTAGCAAAGATATTGTGGGGAATGGTGGTAAAGAACAGGGCAAGATTGTGCCAAGGTATCAAAATCTTCAGGATAGAAGTGTTACCACATGCTTTATGACAATGACCAAGAAGGTGAACATGACCAAGAGATGCAGAGTTGAACAGGAGACTTATTCAAAGTATCTCAAGTGACCCTATCTGCAGACCCACAAACATGTCAGAGCCAGGACCCATTGAGATTGTCCTGCAATATGAATAATAGATCCACGAGCTCAAGGCCCAGGTGCTTCCATCCCTCAGAAGGACTATAAAGACACAGATAATCAGACAAGGCTGTTACTTCATCCATTACTGATGATAAGCCTAGTGTGATAATAACAGGCTTTCTCAGGCTAACTCATTCATGATATGGAAGTCCAGACTCCTAATAGACCACAGGTTGCAACATAGCACCCCTAATACAAGCAAGACCAGTGTTTCTTCAAAGTAAAATTCAGGCCAAATAGAATACAAGTTAAAATCTTTCTGGAGCAGAATACCAGCATTATGTACAATGGCTTGGCATTTACAGGGGCTAGAATATACTTAGTACTAGAGCTCCTTTTGCACTTGCACATCATCCCAGCTTCAATGCCTCTTGATCTTGTCACTGCTTTTCCAAGGCTATGCAATGCCCTTGTCACCAGACCCCAGATTGATTTTAAACAGAATAATATTATAGATGATGTGGCCACAGAGCAGGAGACATTAACAGGCAATACTAGCATCACTAGTGAACTTGCTCAGCTCCAAACACACTAAAGCACATTTCCAAGGGGATATTTGACAGCACTGGAATTAAATCCAATTAGTGAGTATAGTTATTGATTTGTGTTCCTTCCTGCATTCCTGATAGAAAAATGGGCTGCAAACTGATCACACATACTAAATTTCAAAATTTGATATTGCACGACTCAAGGCTATGAAAAAATCATCAGAAGGCAGAAGACTTTAACAAGGAACTCACATGTTCTTGATATCTGATGCCTTACTCCACATCTCTGCCTGCTCGAGGTCCAAGTGAGCCCTTGACTCCACCTGCATGCTCAGGCTGTGAAGTTCCAAGTCCAGGGTGTCATGTTGATCTTGCATACTCTGTGCTTTGGTGGCCTTTGCACTCAGGCATTCATCGAAGTTTCCAGATTGGATATCCGCCTTGATCTTCTTGAGATGCAATTTCTTCTCATTGATATTACCAGCAAGAGTGCAGAGCTCAGATGCGAGATCTTGCATCATCTTAACTGATGATTCAGCTTTGGTAATAGTGGCACTTTCTGTGAAGAGGAAGAGTGTGAAGGCACTTGTGAAAATCAAATAGGAATAGGACGTCAACATAACTCCATGGTAGAGACACTGTTGTTTTTTGTGTAGCTGGTAAATTGGGTGCATGCTGCACATGTGAGCCAACCAATCTCAGAGTACACAATGGTCTGCAGTGGGTCTTTTAGCAGAAATGAAAGCACAGGGACTAGCATCACTTACCTCAAGTAGTATATTACCCTTGCCTCCACAAGTGTGCATAACAGTGGCCTTGAACATGCGAGAGGGGCGAACACCACGAATGAGCTGAAAGAACAGATCTATGACAAGTTAGTAGAACTCCATGGATAGGAAAGCCAGACACTCACTGAAAGGCTTATCTTCATGATCGGGCAGCTCATCATACAATGTTTCGAGTTTTCCATGGCCCAGCATTCAGCTGAACTCGAAGGATGCCCAGATCTCCAATAATACTGTAGGTGACGCATCTAGTGATATGATGAGTACTAGAATCATGTCCGAACATGTCTGTGAAAGGCTTTTACAAGGTCATGATATCGCCCCACACTACAGCTGGTCTCCTTGGGTTGAGTTTGATGGCTACGTAAATGCCTGTAGATATGTGCACACCAAGTGGGACATCGGATAAAATACATCAGTGACAGAAAGAAGTTGCACCACAAGAGACGTCGATTTGACTTCATTGTATGGCTGATGGTGCTTTGTTAGCAAAAGAATCATTTAGTAAAGCACATGAGAGTGACAAGCAAGTAGACTCACCTGGGTGTCGTTCATGATGGTAGTGAGAAGATAAGAATGGTGATAGGGTTGTGGGACTTAGACAAAATGAAAATGTTGTGGTGGGCATGCACTGTTTAGAGTTGACTCCAGGTACATATCTGAGCTAAATGAAACTTATTTTAACTTACAGTCTTTGAACCAATGGGAAAGTAAACAAGGTTGTCTATTCAAAAGCTATCGGTATTTACAGACGATCTAAATGAGGCGCCATAGTTGATGTCATTGAGTAGATATGCCTTGTGGGTGTAGTAGAGGATGAAGGTAGGTGTCCAGCCAAAGTCATACTGACTGATGTAGAATGAACTTCAAGAAACTTTAAAGTTACATTGCACATGTGACTTCAACATGTTGTTTGGTTATGTTTGTGATATTTGCACTCCAATTCTTATCAATATCCATATTGATGTGCACCTTAACTCTCAACCCTATCATGCCTGCTCCCAATGCTGAGGCTGGTGAGCAAAACACTACCAATGATCAGTATCATATCCCATATCTCCGGCATCCACAAACTCCTATCCAGTAGTGCGCTTCTTCCAGACCGCCAGACCTGTACTCCGAACAGGTCTGCTCCACCGGACCTAACCCCATTCTAGAATCCCCCTTACTTCTGGCCCTCCGGCTTCTGTTGATATCTGCCTGCTTATTGATATCCAGTACCTGTTTCATTTCTGAATCCATTTCACTATGATCCGTCTTACTTTACTTGATCCGCTCGGACTTACTAATGTACTCACCATTGCTTCCTCACTGCCTCTGTACTCCGGATTACTGATCATCAGTTATACCTATAGTATATAAACTCCTGTACTCGTTGTAGATACCTCAGTTCGAATATCATACATAGTCCTGCTCATTCCTGCCTCTCCGGACTTGAGTTCTCCGACTCTTGTCATTCTCCGACACTAGACTAAGGGTTGACCCCTAAGTCTATTCCTATTACCGGCTCTACCTACAGGTAGTCTACTCCTGTCCCTTTCTGCTACTGGCTCTGGCCTTAAGCAGTCTAACTCTTTGATTAGTATCTATGGTACTACCGGGTTATACACTACCGGACTTGGTATTACCGGACCCCCTGAAATTAGGGGCACGTACTCGGGTAAGGGGCGCAGTGCACGAGCTGAAGCCAAGCCCCTCAGATCTAGTCCTCCTTTGAGCACGGCCTTAACAATCAGGCAAACTAATGCTTCCAAGCTGTCCCCAAGAGCATCAATAACACCTCGTCAGGAGGGCGTAAGCAGAAGTACATGTATGTGACATTTGGTACCTTACTAATATTGGTAGTGTGACTGATATCTATACTAGAGATGCCCTCAATCCTTATTTCTCTGCTGCCCGATTCTTCCATTTGAATTATGACCTCTTTGCTGACTTCAATGTGGTGATTTGGGAGGGTGTACAGGCTGAATTTGATCCCACACAGGTCGATCCAGATCAGGATCAGAGTGAAGAGTAAGTTTTGTTTTGTTTATTGTCACACTTACTTTATTGCCCGCACAGAGTGCAGGTAATGAGAGACCACCTTATACAGGTCTACAAGACCTTCACCTCTGCAATTCCCAACTTCGGCAACCTGAATACTAAGTTTGAAGCCAAACCCAAGGTTTGGAATAGGTTCTGGAAGATGGTGAGCTGCATATATGGATATATGCACTTTTACCCCGAGTGAGTTATTTGCCTTATCTCTCTTGTATGCTTATGATGGTATTTTATCCAGCCCATATATGGACCATGTCAAGTTGGGACACCTTGAACCTGGCATCTGACAGTGAAGACAACATGGATGACTTCTTTGGCAACAACTCTGAGGATGCACTAATGCAAGGCAAATCCAGCCATAACACATCAAATGAGGACCGCAAGGCAAGCATGCCACTGGTAGTACCAACAGTCTGACAGATAGAGATACTGGACGTGGTTCAGCTGGTAGGGGTATGAGACATGAAGACAATGCTGGATCCAACTCGGCAGATGGTGCTAGTGCTGCTGGACAAGCCGGATCAGTGTGTGGCAAACTCAAAGGCAGCAACAATAGTGAGGATGAGGGGCAGCAGCCCAGGTGCAGATGCAGGCCATTTGGACATGACCATGGTAATGGATTGTTTATGTCTGGTGCTTGTCATTGCTTCCTAGATATTCAAAGGGAGCGCTCACCATTGACCCCTCCTCCTACATCTTCTACACCACCCAGTCCCATACACCAGCCAGTACATTCCAGAGGTCGTGGCCGTTGAGGCAGATGCAGACATTGACATAGATGCATTTTTCATCACTTGTTTCACGCTTACCTGTTTGTACTAGATGTGATGCTTTGGAGTCTTGTTTTCATTATTACTCATGTTGCTTGCTCTCTATGTTTTTATTTTATCATGGCAATTAATTCATGTGAACCGAAATCCAATATATTGTGGTCTAAGTGAATGCATGGGTTGGAACTATTACATGCATCAGAACTACAACATGATGGTACAAGACCCAAACAGGTCTAAAATCTCTGATATGCTCCACAGTACTTACATGCTTTACCTGGCTGTAAACAAGTAACAAGTGCATGCATGGTGTGGGGAACATACCCACTGTAGGCCTGTATCCCGTGAATATCGAGGACTCTACAGGTGACCATCCATATATCCTGGCCTTTGTACGATGCCCGCCCGTCTCACCTGTCCGTTGCGGGGGACTTGAATACTGACCATCCCTGGTCAGCGCAGTAGTGGATGGTGGACTTCAGTAGACCAGGGATGGATAATCAGGGTGCATTGGATAGGGTGCGGATGACATCGATGATGCAGAAGGGGCAGATGTGCAGAGGATGCGGATGTAATGGACATGACAGATAACACAGATGGTGTGATGGTGCAATGGGTGCAATGTTTTGTGCAAGACACAGGTGTTGAGATGCAGATAGTTGGATGTGCAAAAACGCGGATGATGCGGAAAACGTGGGTGATGCGGAAAATGCAGAAGTGCAGACATGCAAACATGTGGATATGCGGAAAGGCAATGGTCAGGATGCCATCGAAATGGGGATGTTCCTCATGTCTCTCTCTGCGGGGGACTTGAATACTGACCATCCTTGGTCAGTGTAGTAGCAGATGATGCAAAAATGTGTATGATGCGGAAAGCGCGGAAAATGTGGATGATGTGGAAGCTCCAATATTGTCTCCATTGGTCGTCCATGTCCATGTCCTATGCCTCACTGGCGTCTGTGTATATAAATGAACATAAGTAGCATATGAGCGGACACAATCTGAGAGGAGAAATATAACGATGCGAGTCTGCGGATTACACGGCCAGCTTGTTTTCATTGATCCGCTTCCTTCTTCTTTCTGTTGCCCATTGTCTGTGCATACGACGGGTCTATGTCTAGTGATGGACGGATGGGTCAGTAACTAAAACGTGCATGGTGCGGCCTCATGCAGAAGAAGTAAAACGGGTCCTTGTGGGTTATGCGTGCACTTATAGCGTAATTGGATCGAGTCTTGAGCATATAGCGGAAGTCTGTGCAGATATGTAATATTTTTAGGGTGTGCAGTGGAGAGGGACTGATAGGGAACGGATCAAGGACGGATCAGAGATGAATCGAGACACAGGACTAGAAAAAGATCACCGGACGAATCCCGGGGTAAGACAGAGAGTATACTACTATGTTGATATATTTTTGACGGTATTCATGTTGTTTTCGTTTGGTTGTAGGAGACGGGTGGATGAGATGATATGTATGGATGATGGACTAGTGGTGGACGATGATGGACAGGTGATAGATGGGTATGGACGGGTGGCGGATGGATAGATGCATGGATGTGCAGAAAACATGAAAAACGCGGAAAACGTGGAAAGCACAATAATGCAGAGGGTGCAGAACATGCGGATGTGCTGAAGGGTATTCATGTCACAGATGGGTGTCGGATGGATGACGGATGGGTGCTAGACAGGTGCTGGACGGGTGATGGATGATGACGGATGGGTGACTGTGCAGAAGGGTACAAAACGCGGAAAACGCGGAAGTGCGGATATGCGGATATGTGGAAGGGCTGAAGGGTATTCATGCCACGGGTGGGTGTCGGACAGGTGACGGACGGATGACGGACGGGTGCTGGACAGGTGCTATATGGGTGCTAGACGGGTGATGGATGATAACGGACGGGTGACTGTGCAAAAGGGTGTAAAATGAGGAAAACGCGGAGGTGCGGATATGCGGAATGGTGCTCATGCAATAGACGAGGGGCGGATGGGTTCTGACAGGTGACGGACGGATGACGGACGGGTGCTAGACAAGTGGGCGATGGATGGGTGATACTGACGGGTGACAGATGTGCAAATGTGCAGAAGGGTAGAAAATGCGGAAAACGCGGTTGTGCAGATAGGTGGAATGGTATTCATACAATAGATGAGGGGCGGATGGGTTCTGATGGGTGTCGGGATGGGTGGCTGACGGGTGACGGACGGGTGACGGACGGGTGAGTAACTGATGGGTGATACTGACGGGTGACAGATGTGCAAATGTGCAGAAGGGTAGGAAATGCGGAAAACGTGGATGTGCGGATATGCAGAAGGGCTGAAGGGTATTCATGCCACAGATGGGTGTCGGATGGGTGACAGATGGATGACGGACGGGTGCTAGACGGGTGATGAACGATGTTGGACGGGTGACTGTGCAGAAGGGTACAAAATGCGGAAATGCGGATGTGCAGAAATGCGGAAGGGCTGAAGGGTATTCATGCCATTGACGGGTGACGGATGGATGACAGATGGGTGCTGGACGGGTGCTGGACGGGTGCTAGACTGGTGATGAACGATGATGGATGTGTGACAGGCTGTGCAGAAGGGTACAAAACACGGAAAATGCGGAAGTGTCGATATGCGGAAGGGCTGAAGGGTTTTCATGTCACAGATGGGTGTCGGATGGGTGACAGATAGGTAGCAGGTGAGTATCGGATGATATGGGCGGATGATGGACGGGTGATGAACGGTCGATACAGATGATACAGACGGATGATGGACGGGTGGGACGAGTGAGGGTTGGATGATATGTGGGAAGTGATCGTTTATGCGCCAATGTTGGAATTGGGTTCTTCTTCATCTGGCTTGTCAACATCTATTCCTAGCATATGATCCGAAGTGTGATATTCCGATGGTGGACTAGTACCCGGTGAGATGTACTCTTGCGTCTGGCAATTCTCGTTCAATGCATGATCTCGGATGATGTCGCTGGTCATAACTGTGTATGATGGTTTGTATTGGTACCAGTGCGTCCGCTGTATATAGGGGATCCGCTCGTTCGGACGTATGCTGCATGGATCAGATGTTTCGGGGTGAGTCGTATTGGATGGTGCGGATGGATGTGATGTAGATTGGTCTTGCGCTTGAATGGAAGTGTGTGTGGTTTCCTGTAGGGATTGGACCGATGCTATCCGACGTATCCAAAGCGCGGAAAGTGCGGATGAGACGTGTGAGGGTGACATGTGCAACATAGACACCTGCGCATGCGGATATACAGTCATTGGATCATTAGTAGATGGATGAGATGGATGGGTAACAGATTGATAGTCTTTATGCGACTGTGGGTCAGAAGCAAGTTCTATCCGATGTAGATCGATAAAACGGATGCGTGAGTACGATGCTAATAACCCTATGTGATCCTCCGGAATATCCTGGATAACCCGAAAATCATCGGATGGCAATGCGGATGTAAACTCGAGATGTCTCCTTAAGAGACTCGGACGTAAAATAGACGAAATCCGCGATATGGATGGAACAGTTAGAATGGTAGATGGAAAATCGACATCCATGACGCCTGCCTCCCGAGTAACTACACGGAGTACTGGAAGCGAGCTAGGGTCATGCAATGCGAAAACGATGGAAGGATTACCGACATCCATGACGCCTGCCTCCTGTGTAACTACACAGAGTACTGGGAGCGGGCTAGGGGTCGTGCAATGCGGTTTCCGGACGATACTTCTGGGACACAGCCCAAGAAGCATTAGAAATGGTTAAACAAGAAAAAGCGGATAAAGTGGATTTGTTAGTAATACGTTGGGTTCTGTCGGATGCACTCGAGTCTACGAGTGACTGGCTGGCTAGTGGTGCGATGATCTGCGGGTAAGTTTCCGATATGCTATCTGATGTTTCCGAAATAGCGGATGGTTCGATGTCGTCGTAGAATGGTAGTTCATCGATAGAAGTCGGTTCATCTGTGAAAGGGTCAAATACATCACTCCAATGTACATATTCCTCAGATAGCGGATCATCCCAATGTTCATATTCATCGGATGACAGATTGTGCATCATGCATGTGATCTCATCAGTGGATGGGACGGATGAGTCAGCGGATGAGATGGATGAGTCAGCGGATGGAATGGGTGCATCTGCGGGTGAAACGGGTGCAGGGGACTTGACTTCTGACACCTCGTCGATAATGGCTTCAACTGGCTGTGGTCGATAATAGCGCATATGCCCGGCCTCTGGGTAAAGTCGCAAGACTGCATTAGCAAACTCCTCATAGTTGTCACCGGATGTTTCCTCGAGATAGATCCATAGGTCAGCCTCATACTTATCTGCGTACCGCAGGGCTGCCGTGATGCGAGCCTCATCCCATAATCCAAAGGTATCTGATAGTTGTGCGACTTTGTGGAAGAAGGGTAGTAGCTCTGAAGCGATACCTGTAAAGCGTGGTGCGAAGGATGATGTGCTCAGAGGCATGAAGCCAGTTTCGGATGACATTTCTATATGGGGTGCAAGTGTTAATTGTTAAGACGGGTCTCGGAACGCTATGCGCAATCCGTCGACGATGAAACGGGTAAAAAAGCAGATAGGAATGAATAAAAAGCAGATAGAAATGGGTCTAAAGCGACTGCTAGCTTCCCAGATGATCCCCTCGTGGTGGGCTCCAGTTGTGGGTGAGGAATATAAGATGCTTACTATAGTCAATATGATCCTATGGTGCGAGGTTTGGACTTGTCCCAAGGGGATTGCTACTGGGCAGCGATCGTCGATAAATGCGAGGAGAAACACAAACTGGACTCTGTCTAACGACCTGAGTCAATCCTATCGTAGATAGGATGAAGGACTTGTAGATGCGACAAAGTGCAGATGAGTGCAGGAAGGTGCGGATGATGCGGACGGGCGTGGGAAGACACGGACAATGTGGATAGGCACGGGAAGATGCGGACGATGCAGACGATGCGGACGATGCGGACGATGCGGACGATACGGGCGATGTGGACGTTACAGAGCGAGTCAAGGAGTGTTCATTGGCAAAATAGCAGAAAAGCAGATCCTTCTAAGAGGAAAACAAAGTGGGAAATAAAGTGCGGGTCTGGATCGATCCTATTCTACATGTTTTTCATGTCTATATGTAGGGAGAGCGATCTGGAGCGCCCTGGTGGACAGGTACCACATTTAGAGCGCTCTACATGCATCCGGGTCCGAGTAGCGGAAAGGGTATGTAATATGATGGGATCTTTATGAAAATAGTGACAGGTGATCGGAAAACTTACCAATGAGGATAGACGGACATGGACAGATGGATCGGGCAAGTGGAAGTGCAGATGTGCGGATATGTTGACAAGCGGATGGAGAAGCGGACAAGCGTGGGAAGACACGGATGATGCGGACGTGCATGGGAAGATACGGATGATGTGGACAGGCGCAGGAAGACACGGATGATGTGCATGGAACGCATGGAATGCATGGAATGCATGGAACGCATGGAACACACGGAACACACGGAACGCGTGGAACGCATGGAACACATGGAACGCACGGGTGAGATGGGTGTCAAACAGGTGAGTCAGATAAGGCGGATGGGCATCATATGAAGGGCAGGATATACGGATAGTCACCTGTAGAGTCCTCGATATTCACGGGATACAGGCCTACAGTGGGTACGTTCCCCACACCATTCCATGCATTCCATGCGTTCCATCTGTCATACGTCCGTCGCCCGTCCGCATCTTCCCGTGCCTGTCCGCATCATCCGTGTCTTCCCGCGCTTGTCCACTTGTCCGCATGTCCGCATGTTCGCACTCCCACTTGCCCGATCCATCTGTCCATGTCCGTCTATCCTCATTGGTAAGTTTTCCGATCACCTGTCGCTATTTTCTTAAAGATCCCGTCATATTACATACCCTTTCCGCTACTTGGACCTGGATGCATGTAGAGCGCTCTAAAACACGGTACCTGTCTGCCAGGGCACTCCAGATCACTCTCCCTACATATAGATGCGAAAAACATGTAGAATAGGATCGATCGAGACCTGCACTTTATTTCCCACTTTGTTTTCCTCTTAGAAGGATCCGCTTTTCTGCTATTCTGACAATGAACACTCTTTGACTTGATCTGAAACACCTGCATCGTCTGTATCATCCACATTGTCCACATCATCCACATCGTCTGCAGCGTCTGCATTGTCCACATTGTCCGCATCTTCCCATGCCCATCCGCATTGTCCGTGTCTTCCTGCGCCCGTCCGCATCATCCGCGTCTTCCTGCGCTCATCCGCACTTTCTCGCATCTACAAATCCTTCATCCTATCTATGATAGGATTGACTCGGGTCATTAGACAGAGTCTAGTTTGTGTTTCTCCTTGCATTTATCAAAGATCACTGCCTAGTAGCAATCCCCTTGGGATGAGTCCAAACCTTGCACCTTAGGAACTTATTGACTATAGTAAGCATCTTATTTTCCTCACCCACAATGGTACACCAGCCTGGTGTAGACTTGTCGGAAATCCAATGTATCCAAGTGATTAAATGGTCTCATACCAGGCTGGTGGCGCCTTGTGACATATGGTGGACCTTGGGTATCTTTATACGACCACATCACTGAAATTCAAGATGTCATATCAACCCATATATGTACTATATAATATAGACAATAACTGTAATTCGTCAAAATATGACAGTTGGTTAGATATAGTCATGTATGTACATATCTTGTTATCCCCTTTGACCAATTTGAAGCATGGTTGCCTAGACTTAGTGAGACTCACATTATGCAACAAAAGCATGGAAACCCCAATCTACTCAGTGGTTTAGTGCTGAAGTCCAGCAGAAGTCCACTGTTCTGAGAATGGCTGAGGTTGTGTGAAATTGTCCAGACTGATCAAGACAATCTCAGCACGAAAATGAGACAAATAGCACATGTGCAAATGTCCATGATTGTCGCAGATTGTTCAGACACAATCATTGCTTGCTTGTGCACATTATCCTAGATTGTCTAGTATGTGCTGTTATTGTCTAGCTGTGCATCACTTGAGATTGTCCCAGATCTGCTGATATTGTATGGATGCGATAATGTACATTATGGGTAGATGGATGTAATAAAATACAGCGCATCACATCACGTCTACTTCAGCCAGCACTTCATTCATATCCAGACAATCATTGTGCAGGGAGGTCCTGGAAGATAGCAGGATCATGGGGCGAGAGAACATCAGTAGGAGCAATACTATATCAACTAGACTCACCTTCATGCCAAGATGATCAAGATAATGGAGAGATGACGAGGTCCAAAGATTGTTGCTAACGGGGCCATTCACCAGTGGCAACATCAGGCATTTGACCAGAGTATGACAAAGATTTAGCTAGCTTTATTTAATGTATAATATCAATAATATATATCACAATTGCAGATCACATGATAAGAGAATAGATAGGTAGACTACATTGATGTGATCTCCCAATGCTATAATATTGGCAGACCTATAGTACCAAGTTATGATCTACTAGCTCATTGACGTGTTATTGTCAAATTAATCTACTCTTACATAGGCAGCTTCCAACTGCAGAATATATAATCAGTGACAGTGTGCCAGCATGTGATACTAGATCATCATGCTGTAGCAAGGTGTTGATTATCTACCCAATATGTCTGGCTTTACATAGGCAGCTTCCTGTGGCAAGATCTGCAATAGCTGACAGTATGCTAGGATATCATATTTGAATATCATCCCATAACAAGCTGGAAATTGTTTGCCAGAGACAGCTACTGTTATATAGGCAGGTTCCACTGGCATGATCTACAGTTGCTGACTATGTGACAGGGTATGACACTAGATTATGATGCTATAGCAAGGTGCTGATTATCTGCCCAATATGTCTGGCTTTATATAGGCAGCTTCCCATGGTAGGATGTGTAATAGTCCATAATGTGCTGGGATATGGTATCTGATTATCATGACATAGCAAGATGGTGATTTTCTACCAGAGATAGCTACTGCTACATGGGCAGCTTCTGATGGCAAGATCTGTAATAGTCGACAATGTGCTGGGATATGATATCTGATTATCACACCATAGCAAGCTATTGACTTTCTACCAAACACACCTACAGTTGCATAGGTGGCTTCCAATGACAGGATTTATCATCACTAACAATAAGTTAAGCTCTGACACTGAGTTATCTCATTGCAGCAGACTGGTAATATTTTGTTTGAACATAGCTTCTCATGCAATGCAATGACAGATGGGGGATTCATAAATGGCATTAGGATCTCAGATCTTAGTACAGATAGTATGGTAATAACAACAGTGAATTAAGTAGTGCCTGTAGTGGCTCATACTCAAAGGATAGCACATTTCTCCTGGATTTTGGATAGTGCACTATTTTGGCTTATACATCGCTGTGGAGAGGAAGAATTAGGGAAGATATGACTGTGAAAGACATTAACTTGAGGGCTAGAAAATGAAATTGATCACTAACCAAGTCCACCACATCATCAAGTCAACTACTTCTTGACTTTCATCAGGATCTTCTAATAGATCAAGAATACTATGATAAAAGTTCTCAGAGTCCGTAACCGTGTTGGTACACAAAAATACAGATGATGAGCTTAATGAAAACCAAACCTAAAAACCAATCAGTAGGACAAACATGGGTTTTCAAATTTTAATGTGCCTGTGTGGCAATATAAGCCAAGGACCCTTTAGTCATGGACTTCATGCCGTGGAGATATGCATTTCTGGAGCACATAGCTTTTGGCTCCTTATTGATGGAGCTTGGAGACATAAAGACATGCTTGAAACCCTGCCGAAAAAAAATGAGCTGTGATTTTATTGTCGACAATGAACTTATAAAGATGAGTATCTCGCTCCTTAGTAAACCAGTCCAAGGATCTTTGGGATCATAAATATACCCAGCATATAGAAACATTGGCTATTGGTCACCATGAACAGAGGTTTCACCGCTTTTGAGGCTCTGTTTGGTTCTGGCAAGTGATTTGATGTTCAGGCAGTGATTAAATAGTAAAAATACTTACTCTGTGATTCTTTCCTCAGGGCACATGAGTTTCTTCAAGACAGTGAATCTCTATTCTCTTGCTGCTCTTACAAAGAAATGCTGTATTTAATTATAGCATGGATCATGGACATGTGCATAGATTTGCCACTTAATAACTTTCTTTCTGTGTCTCATATGGAGGCCCTGGGCCTCACTTCAGGTGTGACTCCATTAATATTGATGGAACAACCAAACTGTCTACCTAAGAATGGGGCTCTTACAGTCATGCACAGAAAATGTAGATAGATGTAACATATTCATTTGGCCAACTTCAATGTCTTAGAAACTTGCCATAGTATGAATCTGAACTCAAAAGAGGGCAGATGTTGGGCAATCCATCAGTTTCTATGAAGGTCTTGGGCTTCATGTATAATTTGAAGTATTGAAAGATATTTTAATGTTATCACACATCTGATATATAGTGATATGCATTGCTTAATAGGTACAGGCTGGTGAGGTAGCAGTTAGTGTTAGAGTGATCACAGTTGTGAGTCCCTTTCTACAGCTAATTCTGAAGGGATTATATCACTTCAATCATCTCCCAGAAAGCTGGAAGATCTATGCCTACCAGCCTGTAGAATGACAGCCACTCAGTGGTACTGACTCTAGTGGCTTATGCAATGGTTCCTGCATGCTGCTTATATTATTGCTTTTTTATGCATGTTGTGGTCTGATGAACTCTTGAAAATTCAATCTCATAACCTACATCTGTTTTCCAATGGCATGGCCCTGACTCTGCCATTCAGGAAAACCTACCAAAATGAAGGTTAGTATTTTCTCATCACAGAAATTAATCAACACTAATACATACTGAAGATATTAAACCCTTCTGGCTCTATGTCATGCCTGCTTCAGAAGCCCACCTATGCCCCATGAGAGGCATTGCTGATTGGATTAGTGGATCAGAAATCACCACAGGCTACCTATTCTGTAAGATTGTATCTGGTGATTGGGTGGTAGAAGTCAATCAATGATGGTAAGTCTTTTGTCACCTGCATAACCAAACCTATATTTAAATTCATCTCTCAGACATCTAAGCACTTCTTAGAACTATTCTGTAACAAGATTCTGGATATTGGAGTAGATCTGTCATCCTACTTTTGTAGAATGGTCAGAGATGTGCTTTTTGTACAAATTTAAGTTGTATAGACTTGAATTTATGCTCCTATCAGATAATAGGACTGAGAGCAAGTAATAATCACTGCTCGAACTACTGTTTTGGACCTTTTCAAGCATGCAATACATGAGTTCAGGACACCTTCTTAGGTGTAAGAAGATTATGGTGAAAATAATCTTGATGTTTCAACTTATATGATAATGGACTTTATTGTGCCTCATTTATGTGGGAACTGTAAGTACTGCTAATTTTATTTGATTTGATTTAGGTGCTAACTCTGAGGACAAGTTCTATATGGAATTCATGAATTGAGCATTTGTGGATTAATGTTGGAACCTGGTTGCTAGAAGATAGAGAGCCCTTTTTACCCAACCCAAAAAATATCATAGGCTTGACCCTTACATCCCTAGTCACATTTGTTACTACATACTCTGTTTCTCAATGAAATCAATTACAATTGCTTATATTTTCAAGTAGAATGGAATTGTTATCCAATACATGATCCTGACATGAATGATAAAAGTCCCAAGGTAAACTTGTACCTGTATTTTTGATATAACTTTGACAAATGGATGGTGACCTACTAGGATTTATATTTTTTAGGCCAAATGCAATTTGACATGTATCAAGATGACTGTGAAGAAATTCATTCTAATGTAATCAAAGAGTACTATGAGGTCTATGGTTAAACTACAACTTGATGAGACATCAAACTGGAGCATGATATCCTATTTACAAAGAAGACAGCAATAACAACAAGGAGCCTCCAAATATGGTACAATGGTCAACAGTGAGCAAAGACACTATATACACCACAAAGCCATCAGTGTTCTGTCACAATGGAATCCTTTCATTGATGACAAAGCACAACAACAGTTTTCTGCCACCTGTATTGAAGTTACAATTGATGATATCACACCACACCATTGTAGACTGGTAGCAAATAAATGAAAGATAATAGATATCTAATCTTCAAGACTATTCCCATTGGTCAGCAAAGGTTCAAAGAATTCCATGTCTTGTTTGCTGAATCAATCTGGTTTAACCAAGCAAAGCTATGGTGTCAAGCATTATTAGTATTGCCATACTGTTAGTGGCTGGTACCTGAGAATAATATATATCAATAAGAAAACAGGCAAAAGTCATATGCTACTTGAACTGCTACACTAAATTGGACAATACATCAGTGAAGATAGGTAGGAATTAGCTAAAAATCCAGGCACAATCTTAACTAACTTAATTCACTGGAACATTTTCATCTCTTTCTCTCATCTCTGCATCCAAGCCTTCCTCTGCTCTATATAAATCCCAAGTGCAATATTGAAATATGTAAGTGAAGGTACTCATATTAACCTCATTTAGTCTACAAGGTATCTAGTTTATATAGCTAACTAGCTACAGTAGTTTACCTTATGTATAGAATTTGAATTGTTTTCACCATTCCTTGACATGTAACTCAATATTTCTACATGAAACACCATTAACCAGGAGCTCTTCTGTAGAGTCTTCGAGTCCAGCAATGAATAGTGTGATTGTAAGGAATTTTCTCCTCAGGCACAGAATGAAGGCCATTGTATGGAATGTAGCCATGGTTGTAGCAGGCACCCTACCCATAAGGTATCAGAGGTTCAAGAGGATGAATGCTGTAAAACTGAGTGAAGCAGATGAGATTCACAGATGCAACTAATTAAAGTAGATGTGATCTACACTCAGCTGCTGCCAAAGAAGATGATATAAATGACTTTATTCACCTAAGTAAAGCGAGTGTGATCCACACTACTCTATATTAGCTACATTGCAGAATAAATGAATGTAAATGGTAACATACCTTACTCACTACCAAAGAAGGCAATAGAAATGATTGAGGGAAAATATCTACTAAAGCACCTTTGGCATATGGGCGAAAGTCTACTTGCTAACTGACCATGTGTTTTGCCTAAAAGTCCATGACTTGCCTTGAATACACTCACCATTACATATACACTCAAAATCTTTCAATGCCTCTCATTATGTATTCACTTAATGCAGGCAGATAGTAGGATTATCCATGCATACATGGGCAAGTATTGGATGACTGTGGAGGGGTGACAGAGATCTGCAGATAGGTCTAGGAATGATTGGATGAGTATGAGATATCAACTGGTTTTGTCAGAATGACCTCATGCAAGCTCCTTGGACATACCAACTATTAAGGATATTTGAGGGTTGGATGAGGGTTGGATGAGGGTCGGATGAACAATGGATGAGTTGGATGGGTGTTGGATTGACATATGAGTATATTGAAAAGTGTAGCACAGGAATGCTTCACACACCAGGCCCTTCCTAGACCCATCTGCAGATGTCCACCTCCCATTCATGTCTGTCTGCATCCATCTGATACTCATCTGTGTACACATGGATGATCCACTATCCATCCACATGACCAGATGCATGCACATATATGTGGATACATAATAAGAGACATCAGAATGTTTTGGGTGTACATATAATAGTGAGTGTGTTCAATACAAGTCATGGACTCATAGGTGAAACACATGGTCAGTTAGCAAGCGGGTTTTCACCCATATATCAGAGGTACTTTGGTAGATACTTTCCCTCAGTTGTTTCTATTGCCTCCTTTGGCAGCAGCTGAGGTATGTTATTATTTACATTCATTTATACTACAGTGTAGCTAATTTAGAGTAGTATGGATTCCATCCACTTTACTTAGTTGAATATAGTTATTTCTATCGCCTCCTTTGGTAGTGGCTGAGTGCAGATTCCATCTGCTTTACTTAGGTGTATTTGCAGATCTCATCCACATCACTTAGGATACTAACAGATCCCATCCGCTTCACTCAAGGTTTTGTTAATATCATGATAGGGGGACAAGCTCACATCAATGGAAGTTGTATGAAACCTAATGAACATGCACTTGGTATGTATTTATATCTCAACTCATTGTCTTGTCTGACAAGTAGTCAGATGAGTGGCCAGAACTTGACTATGATATTTATTACTTCTGCAAAAACAGGCAGATTTAGGTTATCTTTCCTCTAGGGTACACTTTCAAGTCAGACTGGTGAGCACAAAGATGCAGAGGATCCTTTTATGTAGAACTACAACATAGTGGAATAGCTAAGCAATGTATCCCAAAGCACAGAAATACCCTTCTGTCCTATTAGGTGTGATATATTGGCATGCTCATACTATACTCATCAAAGACTTGTCCTTGAAATGGTATTGTAAATAAGCCCTGATAGACAAAAAGGCTTGCTCTATAGGGTTATAATCAGGTGAATATGGGGGCAGAAATGCAAGCTTGCACAAGGCTTCTAAATGTCATGTCATGTGTGCTTGTCATTAATCTTCTCTCCTCTGAATGCTGTATCAAGAGCTTGCTCAAGAAAACCATGGCAATGCTTGGTTATGTCTGATATCATCAGGTTGAAAATGACCCATCTCTCAAGCATGTATGTCCAGTATCCATGCCATGCATATCTGACTTTCATAAGGTACTGATGGTTCAAGCACAGCACCTCTGTCTTGAGTAAGTTCAAGTTTTTTTTTTCTCTAGCTGACTAATGTTTTATTCAGGTGTGAAGACTTTGACATCACCAAAAACACCATTCTTGATTCACACCTTTTTCCAGAGCACTTTGAGTAAGTCAAGAAGTTAGTATTCATGCACCGTCATGTAATGTAAGTTTGTTTTCAGGTATCATTAACCAGATCACTCACTTATTGCTGTCTCTTCTAGTGTCATCTATCATTAAGGTCATCAGTGCTGGACCTGGCAGTGCACAACACTCAATTGGGATGACAAGCTGGTCAACCTGCCACTCTCATGCATCCAACTCTACAAGATTTTTGTCCCTGACTATACAACAGTTGATGGGAGAAGGGGTGGTAGTGGGCAGTTTTTTTTAATGTCTTGTTAATATACCATGAGACCAAGATTACAAAACCTGGTGTGAGCATGTTATCTCACTGGGTCAAACTCAGCTTTATTTAATCCATAAATTTCTATCTATAGAAGTAGGAGCCAGAGTATAACTTTGTGCTCCCACACAATGACCCACTTAAGTGCCTCAATGGGGCACTTGTTGTCTCACTCCACTACCAGTTTGACCAGGAGTGTCTAATGGACAAGGTGGAGGGCTGGAACTGGTCTTATCCCAGCTCATGGTGCAAGGTCAGCATAAAGTGTAGCTTAGTGATTCATGTCTCAAATAAGTTGGTGTTATGACCAATACCAATATCCTAATGCAATGGATACAATTGCACTAGGACTTGTTAAGAACAGAGAAGATAGATTGAGAGGGTAATGTTTAGGTCTACACAAGGTAAGAATAAAGAGGTCAAGTCTAAGGAAACTAAGAAGTACTACTGACTACCTATATACATAACATTGAGTTAGAGATATCTGAGTTCCTAGCTGACAACCAATGAGAAAGAGATAGGGAAATCATACAACATAAGCCTAGCTATGCAATGGGCATTAACTAGGGTTCAAGGGTTTCAGAGAAAGTGGTAATTCAGTAGGGTCTAAGGGTGCTGCTTCTGATCAGGGTTTGATGGTGATTAAAGAGACAGTAATGAGATGTTTATAGCCCTGGGAGTAGGTGATGCCTCAGGAGATGTGATTGATAAAAGGTGTGATGTGTGAATAGGTAAAGGGTAATGAGGTGATGAGTGAAGAGTGAAGAGGTGCATTGTGATAAGGTGGAGGAGTCATGTGACCAGGTTGGCAACTTGGTATAATGAGAGGGAAGTTAAGGAATGAAAAGTGGTTTGTGTGAGGAATTCATAACAGTTATATCCAGGTTAAGCTCTTGTTTTTGATTGCCCCTTAGTCTTATGCCAAGTGGCATGCCAACTAGGACCCTGAAAAAACAAGAATCTCAATAGCACACCTAATGATGCCAAAGACACCCTAAGGCATGCTCAAAGCCCTCAACCCACCCAATAAACCACAAAATTAATCCAAAAGATGTCTATGGCAGAGAAAAACAATAATACAAATATCAATCAGTCCAGCAATGAAGCTCTTATGCCCCCAGCAACAGGTATAACCACTAGATGGTCCAGTAGGGCCACCCAAATCCAAGAAGAAATTGAAAAGATCCCCAATACAGTGACAAATATCAATACTGCTGCAGTGAAGAATACCTCTCTAAGAATCTCCTATGCCATATAGGCCAACCATACACACTAAATCATTCAATTTCAGTCCTCTTCCATGCCACACAACTTAAGGGTGTCCCCCTACCAGCCACCTCTGCTATGAGAGCAGTGGCCTTCATTCTGAAGAAGCACACAGCTTGTGAGATTGCGGAACTCACAGCCACTTGACTTATTGACACTTTAACACCTAAGATTGTAGATCACATAATTGCAGCACTGGCACTACAGGTCATGAAAGTCCTCAATGCATCTAAAACCATGGCAGGATCAGTCAACTAAGCAGAGCAAATATGAAACACACTAGAATATGAATGAGCTGAAAAGGAGAATGAAGTTTAAATGATAGCAGAGAGAATAGAAGCAGCAGCAGATGCTCTCTATGAATCAGTCGAGGACTGCCATAACACAATGAAACTCCTCTCACCATCTCTTGACTCCACACAGCAGCACCTTAACACCCTATCCACCCAACTAATAGATGGACCCACCAGAACCCACACTCCACCAAATCCCCAGCTTCTAGAGGCCTCATAGTAGAGCTGGAGAACAAGCATCTGATAGCCTGGCTAAGAACACTGGAAGGTAGATCAGCCCTGGGAGCACAACTCGGACCAACAGTATTGTTCCACAATTGATCATTCTCCCTTGTAGCAGAATACTTACTCATTCAAATACAGATAGATAATGAAAATTTCCTTAGTGCAGTAGAACAGGAGAATGACCTCCCAGAGAACTCGCTAACATCAATTCGATGGATCAAACCCCCAACAAGAAGAACTCAGGAACAACACAAGACATTCATACTCATTCAAGTATCTAATGCACCCACAGCCAATACCATCATCAAGGACAGCCTATGCATCCAGAATGAATGCTTCCTGATCTGCAAGGATAGAAAGGAGCCAATATGCTGTACAAAATGTCAATACTATGGACACATAATGTGCAACTGCTCAGCCCCCCAGGACATATGCAGTATTTGTGGTGGAGAACACTGCACATTCAACTGCAATGTATATAAATCAAAATACTGCATCAACTATAGAAGCAACCACCATACCTGGAGCAGGAAATGCAAAATATTCAAATGGCAATGCCAGACACTGGACGACAAGTTCCCAGAAAACTGCATGCCATATTCCCCAACCAAAACTCTGCAGACACAGGTAGCACACCCCACCCATCCACAGACCAGACTCCCATTGGCTACCTCCTTGTTCCTGCCATCTGAAGTACATCACCCATATGAAGCCAACCCATGAGTCCTAATGTAAACCACACTTTCATATCAACATAACTCTCCTCACTACGGATCTCATGCACTCCAAACCCAAACTCAAACTCACTCCAGCCCCCCCTCCTCTCCTCCCTCTCCCATCATGTCCAACAACCACTTTGCCCCACTCCCAACGGAAGAACCTGAAGAAACTAGCAAGAACACCTCAGACCCTTTAATGTCTGAACAACTGGATTCAAACACCATCAGGTTAAAATTTTGGCAGCAAAATTTAAACACCTCAATGGCTGCCCAGGAATCCCTTCTCAACAGCCCTCAGATCACCTACTGGGACATTCTCATGATCCAAGAACCATATATCAATTTCCTTTGTAATACCAGAGCCAATCACTGTTGGCACGTACTATACCCATCACACCATTATACCCACCTGCAGAAGTGATCATGGGCAATCACTCTCATTAACTCCACATTAGACACTAATTTGTGGTCCCAACTTCCATTCTTCTCATCTGATGTCGTCATCCTATGGATCTCCAGGACCTTTGATAAATGCTCAATCCTCAACATCTACAATGACTGCAAGAAACAGGACACACTAACTGATCTCAGTGTCCACCTTGAACAAAACATCACCACACACCACCCATCAGCTGAAGATCACATGCTCTGGATGGGAGACTTCAACTGATATCATCCAATCTGGGAAGAACTATGCAACCAGGACTTATTCAACTATCCAGCAGCCCAACTGTTAATTGACATGATTGCTAACTATGGTATGCTCCAATTACTCCCTCTCAGCATCCCCACCCTCCAATCAATGAGCACCAGCAACTGGACATGTTTGGACAATGTGTTTGGATCTAAGCACATACTGGAAACTATCTCCTCATGCTGCACAGAACCAGTGCTTTGAGGACCCAAAACTGATCATGTTTCCATCCAGCTCATTCTAGAACTTAAGACCTCAAAACTCACTGATGAACCCAGAAGAAATTGGAGAGAAGTGGACTGGGAAGAATTCAATAAAACACTAAGTGGTCTTTTCTCTCATCACCCTGTCATGCCATTAGCATCTGATAAAGAGTTCCAACTTGCAGCAGGCCATATCACCAATGCCATCACCTAAGCTATGGATCAATACATACCAAGATCCCCCATTCAAAACAATGGTGGACCCATGACCTTACGAACTTCACAAAAATGTCAACAACCTGCATCACTTAGCTTATCAAAATAGAGGATTACCTACACATCACTCACATGACGAGCTCAAGGCAGCAAAGAAGGAATATGCAGACACAATCACAGAAACCAAGAAGCAGCACTGGTTGGAATAGCTCGAAGATATTGAGGGAAATGACATCTGGACAGTGAACAAATATGTCACCTTGGCCCTGAGTGATGGAGGAAAAACCCATATCCCTACCCTGTTGAAAACTAGACCTAATGGTATAGTAGTCACCACAAATACCAATGCAGAAAAAGAAGCAATGATAGCGGAGACTTTGTTTCCACTCCCTCCCATCAATGATTCAGTCCCAGTTGACCAAGCCTACCCAGACCCAATAACCAACCACATGCCATTCATACCAAAGCAAATCACTTGAACAATCACCAACCTCAGCAGGTACAAGGCGCCAGGACCAGATGGAATATGCAACATCATCTTCAAGCAATGCAGCAAAATCCTTGCCCCATATCTTGTCCATCTTTCCAACACAGTATTCTCTCACCATACCTACTATGAGCCATGATGCAAATTCACTACAGTTATCCTCCTGCAAGCCCAGGAAACCCAGCTATACCACCCCAAAAGCCTACCAACCAATTGTACTACTCAATACTACATGCAAACTGCTGACAGCAGTAGTCATAGAGCAACTAATGTACCTCCTAGAACACCACCAGCTCCTATCAAATACCCACTTTGGTGGGCGACCGGGGAGGTCCACTACAGACTCCCTACATCTCTTAGAGGAAATGATCAGGAATGCCTGGCACTCACACAGAGTGGCCTCAGTACTATTCCTGGACATAGAAGGAGCATTCCTAAATGTGGATGACCAAATGCCTACTACAACATGAAGATGCGCAAAATTCCAAGAGAACTAGTCAAGTTCATGGAACAGTTACTAACAGGTAGGTAAACTCCGCTATGATTCGATGGGTATACATCAGATTGTATACCAATAAATAATGGAATTAGTCAAGGAGACCCTCTCCATGATACTATACATTATCTATAACTCTGACCTAGTGGAAGTAGCCAAGAAAAGGAAAGGTAGAGAGGCACTCAAAGAACTAACACTTGCCTTTGTAGATAATACAGCCTTTGTGGTGATAGCCAAAGACTTCAACAATATACATGAAATCCTCAAAGACATGTTAGAATGACAAGGGGGTGGATTTGAATGGTCACACAATCACAACTCATACTTTGAAACTAGTAAATTTGCACTGATGGACCTCTCAATGAATAGGAAATGAATTTGCCCAAACATGAACATACAAGGAGTTGTCATCCAACTGTCCCCAACCCACAAGTTTCTAGGTGTCATCCTTGACCATGAACTATGATGGAAGGCCCAAATCAATAACACAATAGCTTGAGGAACAGCATATGTAATACAGATCAAGTGCCTATCAACAACAATGAAAGGAATACCAATGTGACTCATACACCAGATCTACCATGCAGTCGCCATTCCTAAAATGCTATACACTGCTAATTTATGATACTTGCCTGCTTTCAAAGATGGATTGGATGTCCTGCAAAGAGAATCATTGGGGGTCACAAAATGTCTATTGTCAGTTCAATACATTGCACTATTATCTATCACTGGACCTATGAGAAGTACTGCCACTGACTTACTTGAAGTACATGCTAACATTCTCCCTATCATCCTATTGCTACAGAACTTCTGCCACCATGCCATCATTCACCTCACAGCTCACCCCAAAACTCATCTACTCTACAAGCCAGTAAGGAAAGCTGCTCAATGCTATGTTTCCTCTGATTAATCATCATTCCACTAATTGATATATCTCTTCTCCATCATCCCAGATGAAATAGAAACACTCACTCCCACAAGACACCTCCCCTATCTCACCTGCCCTTACAAAACCCAAGTCTCAGACAGGGAGACTGCAATAGCAGAACACAAAAACCTGTCAGACCCAATCTAGGTCTACTGTGATGGACCAGGATACAAATGTAACATCAGAGCAGCAGCAGTACTCTTCAGGACATGAGCACACCCTAAGATACTCAGCACAGAAGAGGGACACACAGTATTTGAGGCAGAAGAGGTAGGATTAATGCTAGCAGTGGAACAGGACTTAACATTCCCAGTCTCCATCTCCATTGACAATCAGGTAACCCTATAATCTGGTGAGAATTTGCAAGCCAATCCAGGCTTATACTTAGCAGACAACTTTTCCAGGATGATGAACAAGCTAGCAAAAGACCACCCCAACCTCAATGTAATATTACAATGGTCCCTAGGTCATGAAGGAATTCATTGTAACAAGACAGCAAACAAGAAAGCCAAATTAACGGCCACCAGCAGGTAAAACAACAGCGGTCAAGATCAACTCCCGCATTACCTGTACCATGGCTCTCTCTTCCTTAGCATATCAGCTCTCAAGTAAGCTCACTGAAAAGAAATGCAGACCCGCTGGAAACACATGTGGACCAGATCCCCATGTTTCATCCACACAAACCAGATAGACCCACAAGTCATCAACCACTCCTTCATTAAATTCTCCTCCCCTCATTCAAAATGCCTCACAGGAATGCTCATGAACCTTTGCTCTCAACATACTCCACTCAACAGACATCTGCACCATATTGTTAAGGCTGTGCTTAAGGGAGGACTATGATCCGAGGGGCTTGGCTTCAGCTTGTGCGCTGCGCCCCTTACCCGAGTACATGCCTCTAATTTCAGGGGGTCCGGTAGTACTAAGTCCGGTAGTATGTAACCTGGTAGTACTGTAGATATCAATCAAAGAGTTTTAGACTGCTAAGGCCGGAGCCGGTAGCAGAAAGGAACAGGAGTAGACTATCCGAAGGTAGAGCTGGTAACAGAAGTAGACTTAGGGGTCTACCCTAGTCTAGTGTTGGAGATTTGACAAGAGTCGGAGAACTCAAGTCCGGAGGGGCAGGAATGAGCAGGACTATGTATAATATTCGAACTGAGGTATTTACAACAAGTACAGGAGTTTATATACTATAGGTATAGCTAATGATCAGTAATCTGGAGTACAGAGGCAGTGAGGAAAGCATATGGCGAGTCTATTAGTAAGTCCGAGCGGATCAAATAAAGTAAGACGGATCATAGGGAAATGAACTCGGAGATGAAACAGGTACCAGATATCAATAAGCAGGCGGATATCTACAGAGGCCGGAGGGCCGAAAGTAAGGGGGATTCTAAATCGGGATTAGGTCCGGTGGAGCGGACCTGTCCGGAGTACAGGTCCGGCAGTCCGGAAGAAGCGCGCTGATGAAAAGAGTTTGTGGATGTCGGAGATATGGGATATGACACATATCAGAAAAGCCATCAGCCCACAATGCCCATACTGCCTAGACACCAAGGGGACCATACACCATTTCTTGATTGAATTTGAGCAATACTGAAGGAAAAGACACATCCTCCAATGTGCCATAGGAAGAGACACCTCATCCATACCCCATCTCCTCACAGACCCAGAAGCCCAAAAAATGAAAGAACTGAATTGCCTGCACAGAAAGAAGTCATGAAACAAAACCAATACAACCAACACCCTCAAAAATAATTCTATCATACCCCCATCAACATAATAACCCACCACCCTAATCACAAACCTCTCCCTTGACCACACAAAATCCCTTCCCCCCAAGGCATCAGTCAGATATGCAGAAACGGTCCTGTCAACCCACTAAATCACTTCATTACCATTATCTGCCCCTACAGATTTCTGTTTCACTCTGCTCAAGCAGATGAGAATGCATACAGCCATTCATAGCCAGCTTCCCTATTATATCGCAACAAATGCCAAAGTCATCTCATCTTCATCTGAAGTGCATGTCTAAAACAGCCAGTGGAAACGGCGGACTGGTGGGGGTAAGCCCCACACCAGGGCATTCATGACTTCAGAGATGTGTTAGGGCAGGGCCTTTTAGACTAGAATGTACTGTCCTACATAGAGTATCCTCTCTTAATAGACAAAAAATAGGATTTTTTTTTTAAAAAAAAAAACTCTTGTTGTGAAAGCACATTAGACAGCCATCCAGTGGTAATGTACTCTGGAAGATGTATACAACAATGTTGGGACCCATGACCATCACATCGAAAAAGAAACTCCACGTCTCTGTCAGACAATACCAAGTGTGATGGAGGACATGAGGTGGGTCAATTGTTTGTTGAGCATAAGCCGCAGCTGATATCACCTAGAGTGTACATGCAGATGAAGTCAATGCCACCAGATACTGGAAGGGCAACACATGACATGAAACCTATGTAGCAAAGATCTCAAAATATATAGGTACTCCCATATGTCTATCTCTTATTATATGAACAATCCTGTCAAGGCCATTTGTGCTCTTAACAATATAATGTTCCATGAGTCACAACACATGTGCCCACCAAGCTACAGATGCAGATTTTTCCATTCATTGAGGATGCCCTTGCTAATCTCCACCAAGCACTGAACATCAATTACGGCACTGTGAATTTCCTGGAGCTGCTGCAGCTTCAGTGTCCCTATTTTTGGCATGTAAGTATCATGCAATGACCACCAGTGCAGCAAATTTTGATTCTGATGGTACACCTCATACAGGCAATTGCTGTAATTCATCAAGCATACCCTAACTTCATACTTCTCAAGCGGCTGAAGGTCCCACAGTCTGGCAGTGCCAAGGACTTTTTTCAGTAATGGCCAAAGCTCTCAAGGTTATGATATAATCAGACCTTATAATCTGCAGTTTATTTTTGGAGGCTATCACTCAAAGTGCCTTTGTATCTCTCACGAACTCTCAGCACCAGTCAGATACCACAATTAACACTGTCCTCTCTCATTGCAGCCAACTTCTTCAGCAGACAGAGTCACTCTCTAACCAAGTGCTCCAATGTAACTGGATTTCTACTTGTGTCCTACCACCCACTGCCCTACACCTCTAAGTTTCTGCCAAGCACCACATCTGGTACCAACAATCTTTCCAAGGTTCACCCATGCTCAGCAGCAGAACAAGAAGGATGTAGCACCATTCAAGCTCCTATGAGTCTGCCCTCAGAGCTGCAGGCTGAGTGTAAAGCTTGTATCAACCCTATACATCGGACCATGGAGGCAGCATGCTACAGCATGCTGAAAGACTCAGACACACAGCACCTATAGTCAATAGGCAGCTTAAGCCCAGTGACCATCATCCATGTGTGTCGCTTCTTCTATGTATTGCCACTCTTGCCAACAATTCATTCTGACTTTATGTTGTACCTAGAGGTGAGCCTAGTAGACTACAGTACAGTGAACACTACATGTGTTGCAGATGTTCCAGAGATTTTTGCCTAAGTCCATGGTAAAAGTTCATATTTCTTTGTTTACATGTTAATGAAATGGTCTAATAGCTAATGGTTTGTGTGTTACTTTGATTTTTGTGGTGGGTGACAGGTACTCATGAGGTTGAGAGTTCAAATCCACTTGATTTTTTGTATATTTTCATAGATGCATCTTTCAAAGCTCTATACCACAGTTCAGGTATAGGTCATATACTCAGAAAATTCATAGGCTATTCATATGACAAAACTCATATAATTGGTATTGTGTACATATAGGTACAATAACCAGAAAAAAACATGGGATCTATACTTATTTCATTTGGCTGTGTAGGTAGTGGTATTTAAAGTTAAAAAAATTAAGAAAAGACAATACTTGGACAACACTTGGATACCACTATTAAAACTCCAAATTATATCTCCACTTTGCTTACACATCACTGTTGTACTATACTGATAAGATCGGCCCATTATGCCTTGCATATCACTTCAAAAACAACAACTAAAGCCCTCAAAAATACACATGATGATCTTATATTAGCTTGCTACATAGAGCTTGTGGAACATGCACTTGATGAGCTCCTTGAGGAACCAGACTCCAAAGATGACAGTTACAGCCTTTGTAGTATCTCCTCAAATGACAGCAGTGGATTCATCAGCATGTCAGTCTCTTTGGACTCCCTGATGTCAAGTATCACAATCACAAGTGCATACTCACTCGCATCCTCCCAGTTCTCAATAGATGGGCCATGATGGCCAGTTGAGCTTTTTCAGAGTTTATAGATGCTGTTTGTGCTTTGCATGACAAAGTAGAGATCAGCCATGTTCTTAATGCAAGACCCAAACTTAGCCACACCCCACAACTGCACATGCTGCTGGAATGTAGAATTCATGTCCCTGAAAAATCTCACTAAAAGCTTCATGTGTCCCCTGCTGTTTTTGACAAACTCATCAAATGTATCCAGCTACACACAATTTTTTACAACAATTCCAACAACCCACAACTTCTTATCCCTGTTCAACTCATAATTTTTCTCAATGGCATAGGCTACTACAGAAATACCACTACAATGGAGGATTTGGCTGAATGGGTGGGAGTGTCTATTGGAACAGTGTACAACTGTTTCAAATGAGTGATTATTGCAATTTTGAGGCACCATAATGACACAATCTATTTCAATCTGCTTGATCAAAAAGATCAGGTGGAATGGAAAAGGTCATAACAGTAGGTTGAAGGGAGGATGTCCTGGGAATAGTGTGGTGGATTCCTCTGTATCAACAGTACCCCTTCCAACTTATTTCAGAAGCCTGGGTGGCATGGAGAAAGGTTTTTCAACAAAAATTCAAACTACTCTCTCACAGCTCAGGTACATCAATTTTTTCCATTTCATTGGACAAGCTTACACCTTCTAAAGGTTGTTATTCTCCTGCACAATCTCTGCATTATTGACTATGTAATTAGCATACTTGGTAGCCTTCATGACTCAAATGTTTTTGGACAAATCAGAGTTGCATGAAACCTAGATGATTTTTTTGGTATGAACCAGTGGCTGTGGGCCAACTCTGCATATGCATCACAAACATGGTGTGTCACACCATTCAAACAGCCACCTGGGGGGGGCATTAACAAAGGATCAGAAAACATTTAATTATCACCTTTCCAAAGTAAGCATCATGCATGATGAGCTTAAAACATGACTTACATACTTATAGGTCCATGTTCAGTCTGAACACTTTTTTGGTTCACTCAAGGGCAGATTCCAGAGCCTATGAGAGCTTCAGTTTCCAATCCAGGGCAAGAAAGAATTGGAATACTCCAGCATGTAGACCTGCTTGAATCCTTGCCTCCTCCTCTTCTCGACGTGCATGAGAAAGCTCAAGCTCAAGCTTTGCATGCTCCAGTTGGTGACCCATGAGCTTGCATTTGTACAAGTGGTCTTACTTGGCAAGACACATAATATGTTCTCATTTATCATGAGTATTGCACACTTTAAGTTCTCTAGCCCAAATGTCATTCTCAAGCCTCATTTGCTTGTAGCAATCATGCTCAGCATAACTGTCATGCTTTTTTCCAACTTGCTGGATCAGTGCCTGCACTGTGTCAGAGAGCCACTCAGTAGTAGTAGTAGTAGTAGCAGCAGAAGCTTGATTATGGTTGGAATGCTTATATGATGGAGGATAAGATGAGGTAGGTTAAGATGATTAAGGTGATGCACTATGAGTAGATCTTCCAGATAGCCTTGTAATTTGTGATGCCAGACATCCTTAAGGAGAACTTGCTTTATGTGAATTAACCCACAGACCCTTCATCACATTGCTGGCACTGACATTAGAGTCAGAGTCATGTGGTGTTGTGTTATGGTTAGAAGTTGGTTTCTTGAAGCTGGAAAAAAAGGAATATTGGCCATCAGACTGGTCATTGTGTAGAGGCTCTGGAGAGATGTGTAACACCACATTTTGGTCAGAAGACACTTTGGTTACCCCATTTCAGACACCTCTTAGGTTGATTGTTGTCTATAGAGGTTTATACCTAAGAGATGTCTTTCTGCTGGTCTCTCCGGTGTTCTGTGGTCTTTCCCTATTATGTTTGTGGACCATAGACCAAATATGTTATGGGAAGACCATAGGATGATTTTGGACCACTTGAATACCATATAATGCAGAAGTGTCTGGGGTCCTCAAATGCCAATTTCTCTGGAAATTTCCCACTATATGTATTGCATCTATGCCCTACATCCTGCCTCCAGCACCCCTCCATAACCAGATGATATCCCATACTCATCTGACCATTCCTAGACCTATCTGCAGACATCTGTCACCCATCTGCATCCATCCACAGCTATCCGACACTTGTCTGTGCATGCATAGATGATCCACTATCCACCCACATAACTGGATACACATGCATATAAGTGGATAAGTAATGAGAGGTATTGGAATGTTTTAGGTGTACATGAATAGTAAGTGTGGTTGAGGCAAGTCATGGACTCTTAGGTAGAACACATGGTCAGTTAACAAGTGGGTTTTTGCCCATATATCAGAGGTGCTTTGGTAGATATTTTCCCTCAGTCATTTCTATTGCCTTCTTTGGCAGTGGCTGAGTACAGATCACATCCACTTTACTTAGTTTTGTTACATAAACTTTATAAATCTTCTTATATATAATTGAACAATATATCTGGTGGGTACATGGCAAAAATGAAAAGTCATTACTTTAATTAAACCTCTTAATGAAAGTTGTAGTATATGTTAAGGTGAGTCTATACCTGATCATACCTAATCAAACCTTTGACATGAAGGCAAGATATGGCCATGACAAAAATCATTGTTAGGCTTATTTATGAAAAACAAAAGTCATTATCCTTGATGAAAGTTGTAGTCCTAGTCAGGGTGGGTCTATAGCTGCTCATATTTTGTCAATTTACTATCATTTGGGAAAGATATAAGCTTTTTGCAAAAAACAATAAATAGAGAAGACCACATGCCTAATGGGAAAGACCATAGGCATAATATTCATCTAATTGGGAAGACCACATGCTTAATGGGAAAGACCATGGGCATAATATTTATATAATAGGGAAGACCATGGGCATGATATTCATCTAGTGGGGGAGACCACGTGCTTAATAGGGAAGACCACAGGTATAATATTTGCCTAATAGGGAAGACTACAAGCATGATATTTATCTAATAGGAAAGACCATAGGTTTAATATTGATCTAGTAGGGAAGACCACATGCTTAATGGGAAAGACCATGGGTGTAATATTCATCTAATAGGGAAGACCATAGGTATAATATTTGCTTAATAGGGAAGACCATAGGTATAATATTTGTCTAATAGGGAAGACCATAGGTATAATATTTGCCTAATAGGAAAGACCACATACTTAGTGGGAAAGACCACACTTTAGTTAAAGACTGCAGCAACTCACTTGTGGTCTAAAAGACAAGCCTGACAACAATTTTTTGTATTGCTTATAACTTGCTGAAATCACATGCAATTGCTTAGATAATACAACATACATTCTCACCCCAAGTAGTACTACATATTTTATCAAAACATCGAACTGTGGGAAAATTATAAACACATAGTCTATTTTGGTCATTCTTACAAGTCACCTCATAGTCAGGGGCATTATCACACACAGTTGTTTAGATAATACAACATATATTCTCTCCCCAAGTAGTACTACATATTTTATCAAAACATCATTACCACACAGCAAATTTCGAAATTTCAGGCACCTGTGGTAATGTCTCCTTACAGCTGTTTGCATAAATAATGACAGTATGCGCCTTTGTGAGAAAGAAGAAGAAATAAATAAATAAATCTTATATACATAGCAGCAAATAACACGTCCTGACGCGCGTACTAGCTACAACTGTCTCAGAATCACAAATGCCCAACTCAATTTCCTCTGATTCAATGAACTCTGATGACGACTCGATAACAGCGGCTGTCAGAGACCTGCATGACATCTCCCCTGAGGATGAAACTATTGTTGTAGAATCCACCTCCAACAGACTAGTAGACTCACTGGAAATTACGAAGCACGGGCCTGGTCACCCTCTCAAGCCCAAGGAAGGTAAAATATTTATTGACCATTGAATACCTGAAGGCTGATTGTAAGATCTTGCTCAGTACCTCTACCACTCAATGTCTCAATCTCGTATACTCTCATAATGTTCTCCTACTTGGAAATGAAGAAACCAAAAGCGAGGAGAAGTGGAGAACCTGTGATCATCAAGCTTTCAAATGACAAACCTTTTGATACCCTCAAGGCCCAAGTACTCAAAAGTATCTCGGAAGCACTGAAACCAAAGAAACTTGCCTATGATGATTACAAAGTCACATTCACAGTTGCCTGGCACCAAACCTCATCATTATCCTTGAAGAAACAGTCAGAATACGATCATATGCTCAAATGTGTGTTGAAAATGAAGGCTCCTGCAGCAAAGATTCTTGTCAAGGCCCTAAAGAAACCCAATCCACCAATGGTTCGTATGATGTATGCATATATGCTGTTTAATTCTGAGTTTTACAGTCAAAAAAAGAAGTGAGGACATGATGACGAGGGCAAGCAGACCAGTGGGGACAGTGATGCAAGTCAAGGCACCAACAGTGACAGTGATGGTAACACCAGGAAGAAAAAGAAGAAGAAGAAGAAGAAGGTACGAGAAGTCATGTACTATCTTGTTTGTCATGACTCGCAACTGACTTGGTGGACATCCCTCTCATTCACATAGAAGAAGGACCCTAGTGAACTCCCACTCAATGTCAAGTTTGCAGCACAGATGAAGCTCTTGCAAAATCAATACATGTGCAACAAACCTGGCTGCCTCAGTTCTGGTTATTGCTACATCCTACCTGATAATAACACCCATTTCACGCTCTCTCATCAGCATTTATCAGTATAGGCAGCTGCATTGGCTGCCAAACCTCCGATTACAACAATTGAAAAACCACCCAACCACAAAGAATTTGATGGACTATCATCAAATCTCTTGTCCGACACTGCTCCATTGATTCAGCACTGCCTCGCTGAGTGAAACAGTACACAATCTGCTCCATCTGCATCAAATGCTCTGACAATCAATTTCAATGTTCCCAATGACTTCTTTAGCTTTCTACAACCTGCTGCAACACCCAATCCTCCATTACCCGCTGCTCCGGCAGACCATATTGCAAACACTATTGACATCCCGCTCCTTTCCATCTCTGCAAGGCCCGGTCCAGACCTGTCCCTCGCAGACTTCTGTGTCACATTCGAACTCTCACAGGAAATACTCACCAAGCTTGCTGACAATGGCTATACGGGGACATGAACTATCAGGTATATCATTGTTTCTGAGCTGAAAGAGATGGGTTTCAAGAATGGTGAAATTGCTGCAATGAAAGATGCTGTTGCACGATGGGCTATGAGGGGCTGATTCTCACATAGAAGTTTCAATTCAAACAATTGCTCTGTATTATTATCGTGATGTACTTGCATTGGGACTCAACTCGAAAGCCTCAAACTAGAAGTATCCTGCATGAATGAAATAACCTGCTGTGTCAGAGGCCGTAATGATACTGCTCAATGCGAGAAAATAGTCTTGGTAGCAATGAATGAAAGCCTTGATCTTTGAAAATGCTTCTTTGATTGGATTGAGGTCAGGGGAGTAGGGTAGAAGATATTCGACTTGAACACCTATGAAAGTTTCAATTGAATAGTAAGATAACCTTGCAATTGAGTCACCAAGGAGCTTACCATATGCTTCTATCAGTTCTGCAACACTCTCCCCATGATGGATTTTTGCATTGTCTATCACAGGGACAGACAGAGGACCAAAATAGGGTGAGGACATAGGAAGCTAAGGCTTGTCAGAACATTTGTGATGGTTTGAATCAATTATGCACCACCGTAGACTGAAGAAACTCAAGATATTTCACAGTTGTGAATGCACCTTCAATGACACTTGATGCAACCATGCCATCAATGGTCATGAGACCCAATGTGGAGACACACTGTCCACGGACAAAGACCTGGCGGCTAGTGGGACACTGTCCTTTGGGTGCATGACCACCCAAACACCCTGGAGTGCATTCATCTTTCGAGGTCTCATCAAGGAAACCGATCTCCTCAGGTGAATATTGGCTCATCCTAACAGTAAACTCCATTCTCCACTGCTCATTCCTCTCCATTGTGATCTGCTTGAGCTTTTTGAGGGAAACACCAATACACTCCAGCTCACAATGAATCGTGGTGTAGTGCACAGATACAAAATGATTGGTATCAAGTAGCCCAAGCAGTTCATCCAAGAACCACCCAGGGCGGTGACAGATAAGACGGATGAGGTAAAGGACATCATCACAGTGGAGAACATGAGGGCGCCCACAAAGGTTACAGGTGGGGCTAACGACATTGCCTGTCTCATGCCAAAGCTTAAGAATATGCCAGAAAGTACTTTCCGAGAATCTGACACAGGCGAGAATGTTGTGAAGAGAGAGGTGTTGACGCTCATAGAGATTGACAGCAGCAAGTTTGACATCACAACTGATTTTTCGATACATTGATGTTGATTAACGTTGATTGTTGCAGCGCGAGACAAAATACTATGCTAGAATATTTAATTATTCTTCTTTCTCAAAAAGGCATGTACTGTCATCATTTATGCAAACAGCTGTAATTTGTCATTCTCCACAATTTCATAAGTCACCCCACAGTCAGGGACATTACCACACAGTATGATTATGCAATTTCAGGCATCTGTAGATCATTAAATCAGATTTCATCAGGGGGATCTACACAGTTACCACATTACATATTAATTTCGCAATTTTGACCACTTACTCCACAACACCTACACCTCAGGCAGTACTTCTCAGTAGTAATAAAGGGTCTCAGAAACCCAGTTTCTATGTTATGGGAAAGTTATCTATGAGACCCGACCTCTCTACCGTCTATTAATAGATATCATCCTTTACCACTTCCAGCGGCTCTGGTGCCACCCATAATAGCCTCATGTTCTCCTGCAGGTAGCCTCACCCCCCGCCGCCAGCTCTCAGGAGCCTCATTGCATTCACTTTATATTATGTTAAGTCTACTCTACAGTGGTTTCTTTAGTACTACAACAATGCCTCAGTCGTCACCATCAATGCCAGGCAGGGTGCGTCCTTCTCGCAAGTCTGAAGTTGTATCCTCTGGTCTTGGTCACCATTTTGTCAGCCCATATAAAGCTCGCAACAAGAAGAAAAGTCAAGCATTGATTGAGATACCTGGTGCAGAGGCCAAATGGCACCACCTTCTTGCTCAGATGGACCAGTTGATGAACCCTGAACGTCATCAAGCATCACACTCACCAACCTTGGATATGAAGAGCACAACAAATGAACCGCCTCTTCCCACAGACAATCCTATCACTCACTTGGACGATGTGGAGATGTTTGTGCCCAAGATAGTAGAACCTGACTTGTTTCACGAACAGCTGCTGTCCAGACATTGTGTTTCGCCCGACAAATCGACTGATGCACTATACCGTAGCTGGTTAGCGCTCATCCCAACCCTTGTTCAGCCCCAAGTTCAATATACCATACGGACACAGGGCCAACCCTTGGAAAGAGTCAATGAAGTCATATCTGTGTGCACCACTCTCAAATGCGCAGGGAAACGAATGACTTTGATTTGTTTGTTTTTTGACTGTAAGTCCTCAATCACACACTAGCAATGATGTCTAAATGTCAATAGGATTCACATCTGTTGATATTTTGAGCTGCGACTGCTCCTCACTTCCCCAAGTCCTCGTCCACCATGGCTTGTTCCCTACCTCACCATCCCAGCCTCATATGGCAGTTTCCCTTGACTTATTGTCATTTTACCGGACACTATTTGAGCGCTCTTGTGATGCAATCAATGCACTTGCGTCCGCTCTCAAGACATATTATTCCTGCCGAGGATTCCAAATGACAGACAAAAAAGTACGTTCTACCATTGTGCTATTGAACACTAATAATGTTTTGCTCTAAAAGGTGAATTGATTCGTGAACCTTTTTGTTGCGGGCTTGGTTATGCAGTGCAATGGTTTGACATCTTGCAGATCGAGGTTGAACACCAACTCAAGTCACTTCTCCAGCGGTGTTGGGATTGTGTTGCAGAGTTCAAAGTGTTCTTGCCAGCTCCCAAGATATTATCTGACGGACAGCAACCTCCAGAGCAGGCCCCTTCCCCAACCATCTTATACCGTAATCGATGTTCGCCCCTTCTTGTCCAGCGGTGCCCTGCGTGTTTCGGTGGTGTATTGTATGGCAAATCTGCTGACAATGGTGGTGATATACATATCACGACAGATGGAAATTTCTACCACCACCATCGGCACTCTGCAGGCAACTGTCCACCATTCTATGACCCAACATACTTTCTCCCCAAGGATTTTGTTGATCAAGTTGGCTGCCGGATAGATTCCCAACATAAGCGCCCTCCTAAGGCACGTAAGCTTGTTGTACCCGTCGAAGCCATTGATTTATGTGAAAACGCTTACGAGGCTGCTGATGGGAAAAAGCAGAAGGCCGCTATGGACAGTTTCGATGATACGGGGGTTATGGCTCTTATATGTCGCCACAACATTCCTTTGTTTTTTGCTAACGTAGATTCACCCAGCGAGCAACAGAAATATTCTGTTGCTCTTCTCCAACACTTATTTTTGTTGCTGCCCCCTCAGGCGACCGTTGTCGCCTTATACGACGTTGGTTGTGTTCTCACACGGTCACTTTCAAAGGTAGATCCCTCAGTCTTTATTTGTTTCCCTGTGCTTATTGGAGGTCAGTATGAAATCCTTCCAGAAGATATAACAAGCCGCCTCCGATTTTCCACAATGGCAATGCATGCATATGGACATGAATGGGCGTGTCAACTGGTATATAATCCATGCATCTGCATCGGACTTGGGTGGTCAGACGGAGAAGGAACTGAAAGACTTTGGTCGCGGTTCGTTCGGCTGATCGGTGTCGAGAGATCCTCATTGGTGAGAATCTTTTTCATTCCGTTATTAACCTACTGATCTTTGGGTGCCTTCTAGCGTCATCGTCATATATGGCTGATTGATCACCAGGCAGCTGCAATAGGCTTAGAGATGTGTGGGGACCTCGGTGACTGGATTAAGCGATGTCTGAAACGCGGTGTCAATGATCAAGGGTCAACTGCACAAGACATTCTGGACCGATGTGAAATACCCATTGAGGAGTTGAAGTCCCAATGGTTGCATCAATGGGAATCTCAGCTTTCGATTCGAGCGCGTAAGTACATTCACACTACACATATAGCCACTCATTAAACTGTTCTTTAAGATGCCCCTGCTCGTTTGAGGAAAGAACTCGACACAGTGCTAGGTCTACAAGCTGATCTCGATATTTTGAACTGAGCGCTGCAGGCTACGAGGGTCATGCTCGCAAAAGAGTCACACTCTGATGACACACTCGAGGCTCTAGAGAGCCTCGATAGAGGTCACGATCACTTGATGGACAAAGTCGAAGTGCTCTATTCGTCTCTCAACATCCACGATAAGTTTCCAGAGCTTAAGGGAATTGACCTTGATTTTGTTCACATCCTGTTGATGGCACGGGACCTCAAAATCAATATTCGCAAATGTGCCATCGCCAGCTTCTTCGAGTGGGACAAATTAGATCGGGCTGTTGGCAGTGCTCAACAAGCATTAGGTAACATGTCCGTCCCCCTTCTCATTCTATTTGATCGTTAATATCTCTCAGGAATGAAACTGCATCAACAGACACCGAAGGCTATCGCTAAGCGTCAACCCGCCCTGATGACGGCTATATGCAAATTCAATTCGTACTGCGAACAATTAGATTCGCTCTATGATCCGTCTTGCGCAATTCCTTTACCTACTCCTCTCCCCACGAAACTTACTGAACTCCATGCCGATCCTACACTCATGGAGGACGTGTGGATCACTCCATCTATTGGGGAGGTCCCACGGTGGTTGGATGATATGGATGTTAGAGATGGCATCCGCACTCTTCTTAAATGCGATCGATGCAGGGAAGAACAGGTGCACCTTGGCACCGAAGCCGATAATCTGCATTGATTTTTCAGGGAAGAGCTTGCAGCACTCAAGTTTGCTCTTCACATCCCAGAATATAGGTAAATTCGTTCAACTCCAGTCTTCTTTTCTAATGGGGTTCCAGGCGAGCCTTTTACAGCCACCCTGGAACAGTGCCGGTCTAACTTCCTTCGGCTTCAATCACGCTGGAGCAACTCGCTTGCATCCTCATTACGGTTCACTACCCAGGTTAAGGAAGCTGTAGACATTGCGGCTACCCTCTCAGGAGGCTCTCAGAGCACTGCCCTTCATTGGATCCATACCACAAGGCTCACCATACCCGATCTTGACGGTGAAGATGAGCTGGTGTCTGCTGACCTTGATGATCCACCACAGATTGGCTCGGAACAAGCCACACTCGCTGATGTTCTTGAGCAACAGATGGGCACATCAATGGACGATGACACCGAGTCAACTGACATAGGCTATGACATTAAAGCCACCATCGTGTGGGAGCTTCCTAAGGTACGTTAGTTAACTTAAAATTCAATATCATATCGCTGATGCCCCTCACTAGGTTTTACTGGTTGACGATCTTTGTGTCCCAGTTCAAGAGCAGGACAATAATGTCCCCAACACACTCGTCACATGTATCCAACCTCCACGTGATGGATTCCCACATCAAATATTTGATCCCAAAGACATCAAATTGCTCTGCTCTCCGACAGCGTGTCTCAACGACGTGTGTATTAACAGCTGTGCTGCCCTGCTCTACTCTGAACTAAAAACCCCAACCCTCTCTTGCACAATATTCTCTACCCACGACCTCCCGCACATCCGTTACAATGCCCCCGATGATATGGTTTGGTGGAATGTTTCATGGACATGTTACTGGGAGAAGGACGTATGGGTCCTTCCGATACACCGGCCCTCTGACTCAATTGGACATTGGGTAATTTGCGTGATTCATGTCTTCAATGAGGAATTACACCTTTTTGATAGCCTCGCTGAAAAAAAACCTTGGAAAACCGACGTCAAAGTAAGTTCATCTTCATGTGACCGAGCGTCTTACTGATGGTGAAGAAGGACATCATGAGATTAATTGCTCGGTTGTTCGCCGTGGCCAATAAACATGGCCATCACATTCTGACTGACCTCTTGGGATGGGTTGCTCGACCTCTCAATGTGAGTTCTATATTTCACAGATATTGACCACTCTGACGTCATTCATTGTAGACCCAGTGTCTCCAAAACAACAGTTACGACTGCAGTCTTTGGGTTCTAGCGATGCTTACTGCAGTACTCCGCAGGCAGCATGTTACGGGCTTGCAGGAGGATGATATACATTGTCTGCGTTGTTATCTCTTGCAGTCTCACTCTTTCTTTACCAGCTGTGGAATAGCAAATATCACAATAAATTCAATACTTCTATCTACACGTATGGATTCTCCCCGCTAGCTAACAAATCCTCCTCCTCTTGATAGTTCAAGATCTTCCTCGCTTGCCACTGCTGAAAAACATTTAGCCATGACCTCCTCCCTCGTGCATTCCTGCAAGGTCGTGATGGATGCATTAAGTTCAATCCAGCCATCAATCAATGTTTTCATGCCTCTTGAATCTCCTTGAGAATACCAGCAATATCTCCCATGTTAAACATGACTGCACGATGAGCGCAAGACTCCCTTAATTGACGCAACTGATGTCCATGGCATCACATCTAGAAGGTTCTGAGTGAACCGCTCTTCTTCTGGCATCCGTGGTGGAGGTGCATATTTGCAGGGAGGGGGCTTGTCCACTGTGAGAGGTCAGACTCGTCAATCAAGTCTGAACCAGCGAGGGATTGGTGAAATAGATAGGAATTCGGTAGAGTGAGAGTTGCAAATGCGAGCAGAGTTGTTTCAAGAGGCTGTGGCTCGTTCTTGGGTGCTGTCCGTCATCCTTGTCGACCATGACACTTGGCATATGCACGAGCATTCTGAGCTTGTCAAGCCGTTTTCGCTCTACAACATGAATGAGCGAATACCAGGCTTACAATTGTTCCAAGTAACTCGCTGTTCTGTCTGAATGTATGACGCCTGCTGTTGATGTCGTGCTGCCATCTTGTCTGCTAAAGTGAAGTACTTGGCTTTGTGACCCATAGTTGGGAAAAGAGTGGTGTCAGTTAAATTCAACACGAAATACACACGAGGTTTCTATTGTAATGATGCCAGCTAACCAGACAAACTCGGTACATGGTTTCAACATGATGTAATTGCTTAGATTTTGGTACCAATGGGATGGGGCGTGTTACTGCAATCATTGAGGACTGTTGTGGGAGGTTTGTGCGCAGAACTTATTTGCACGTTCATGTTTTACGGTGAGCGTGATCTGTATCTTCAATTTCATTGGCTCTCATTTGCTCTCATAACATATCCAGTGCCTCTCGGTATTCAAGTGAGCCTCAGTAAACACGCCATACCCTCTCGAGGCTCTATCTCTTTGGGGTATTCTATGAGTTCCAGTATCTTGGGTCGCATCTCGTCACTTTTTTTTAAAAATTATTTAGTGTGTTCTGCGGTATCATGTGCACTGTTGGGACATGGTCTGGAGGCACACCAATTGGCCGGAGGATGAAATTTTCTATAAGTATAGGGCCTTGGTACATTTTCTACTCGCCTTTGGTGTCCCGCTACCTCTCAGTGACAATATTCTCTTCCCTCTCTGAAGGGTCTCCCTAGATCACCATCTGCCCATCCCCCCTTTCCGCCCCTTCTCACAATCTATCCTTCTAGACTTTGTGAGTGTCCTCTGTCATCACGTTCTTCAATTTCTCTCTGAATCATACTGACAGGATTGCTCTGATAGATTGTTGTGAATAAACAAGTCCTCGTCATTCATATCAGTGTTAACTGTAGTACATCCTTCTTCCAAAAAAAGGTGATTCTTAAATACTCAAAAAAAATCACGTTGTTGACCCAGCTGCAGATATGACCCAACAAATGGCAGACCAATTTGGTGCCACAATATACTCTCCCCCTCCTGGCTACGTGGACTCGTCTTCTGTGGTACCTGGCAATGATTTTATCCACGAGCAGTTTGGTGGTGGCCGTCGACATCTATCGCTTCTTCCTGAAATCACCCCAACGAGACTTAGAACTAACATCAAGGCAACCTCATGGGATGTCGGTATCGCAAGGGAGGCCAATATTCATCGCCAAGCACATCCAATACCTTCCCCTAAACCTGTGCAGTCTGCTTCCCCCCTGACCTCTCATGCTGACGGTCACGGTGTCACTGTGAGTAGTGATATGTCTTCGCTCACACTCCCACATGTGAATAGTCGCCACTCCTCTCCCTTGCCAGGTGGCAGTGGTGCAAGCAGCAACTCATCATTGCTCCCACTTCTGCTTCCAAACAGCCGTCAGACCTCTCCCTTTTCTGCTGGTCCTGTGAGCAGTGATACCACATCACTCCCACTGAGTCACCACTTCTCACCCTTTCTGGGTGATCCTCCTTCACAACACCCTGTGCACCTCAATGACCTTTTTTATGCTCATTCAAGCACACAGCCTCCATGGCCAGGTCACGATACCACCCACAACTTTAATTTTATGGTGGATGACTCATTTCTGACAAAACTTTGAGTGAAGCAGATGTGGTCTGTTAGTGTCCCAAGCGATGCGGATCGGGTCCGCGGATACACCTAAGTAAAGCGGATGGAATCCGCACTCAGCCGCTTGCCAAAGGAGGCGATAGAAACAACTGTATTCACCTAAGTAAAGTGGATGGAATCCGCACTACTCTAGATTAGCCACACTGTGGTATAAATGAATGAAAATGGTAACATACCTCAGCCGCTTGCCAAAGGAGGCGATAGAAATGACTAAGGGAAAGTATCTACCAAAGCAACTCTGATATATGGGCGAAAACCCGCTTGCTAACCGACTGTGTGTATCGCATATGAGTTTATGACTTATATTGAACACACTCACTATTACATGTACACCCGAGACATTCCGATGCCTCCTATTACGTATCCACGTACGAGTGTTTGCATCCGCCCATGCGTGCGGGCGGCGGATCGACCATGCACACACGGATGAGTGTCGGATGGGAGCGGATGGGATCGGATGTGAGACGGATACCTGCAGATGGGTCTAGGAAGAGTCAGATGGATATGGGATATCATCTGGTTTTGTCAATTTCCCTCTATGCTACTCTCAGACCAAGTCACAGGAATGACTGCAGCTGGTGGTCAGAATGAGACGCAGTGGGCTGACCCTCCACCTCCCCTCAATCTCATCCCTCCAACACCATTGAAGGATATTGACGATATGGCTCCGCATGGCACCCTAGGCGGTAACACATTCCCTAGGGTGTCTAGTCAACAATTGGACTTAAGCTACTACCCCCTCCAATGCCCACGCCCGAGAGTGGTTCCCAGAAGAGAACCTGAACCTCATTGATCGTGAGTCTAGCTTGCAGGAGCAATCGTTGACCGGACGGAGGTCATCAGAGACCAACGACAAGCTCGAAGAAGGGTTTGCACTGATTGATCGCTTGTTTAACGATTTATCTAAGTCTACCATGATGCCAACCAATCAGGTGATCAACATATACCTGAAGAGTCGTGGACAAGAGGTTCACAGCATCAACTATTGGAACATATATGCAAACTACTTCAAGGAGTACAAGGAGCGAGAGCTTGCACGGCTCACCACAGGAGGATCGGAGAATGATAAAGGTAAAGGAAAGAGATCGCAAATGTAGAGGTTCATGGCACACCAGGTAAGTAAACATAGATATGTAGTCTGTCGCTGTCTGACTTATCATCCAGGTACGGCCATGCAAAGACTCTGCTATGAAAAATTCAAGGAGGCATTCCCTGACAACTATCAGGATATTCTCAGTGCATACAGTGAAGCGCATCACATAGGTGCTGCTTCAACTCTAAATCAGCATCTTCAGTCCTTCCAGAAGCTCCATAGACAAGTGGCAAGCTTGATATGGCATCTCGTTGTGAGGATTGAGAGCTAGCTAACATTGACCTTAGCTCGATTCTGCTTCAACGAGATTTGGTTTTGAGTCAGCTATGGTATTGTGTGGCAACATAGTCAACCAGGATGCCTCTCTAGGTCATGTACATACAACGCCAGCTGCTGCAGGGGTAAGTCGCTGCCAACAAACTTCAACTCATGTTTACAAAAATATTCTATCAGTTCTTTGAGATGCGCTGCCGTGCCAACAATGACACCATCATTGGACACCTGAAAGCTCATGTATTGTAGGTCTCGGTCAGCATCACTCTACTCACTTCGCATGTTGATCACTTTCAACAGCAATGAAACATCACTATCAGTGGTCAAGGATGCATTCAAGGACTCGGAGATCAAGATGACATATGTGATGTAGATACTGTGTCATCCTTGAAGGATGACACCTCTGAGAATCAACTTAGCAGGGGTCGAGAGGATTCACTTCAAGTGGGCTCAAGCAGGAACTCAGCTGACAAGTGGTTAGTCTTTTTTTTGGACGTTCTTATACTGTGGTTCACTAAACAGCTACACTAGACAATCTGGATGGGAAGTTCGCATCTTTCAAAACTTTCCATGGATCACAATGTCCCAGTGTGCTCACAAACGAAAACCTTTGCATCAAGGGATATCCGGCACACAAATGTCTCTTACCTGGGGAATATCACAATTTTAACTCAAAGAGCAAGGTTATCGGAGGGCTGACCCAGAAGGAAGTGCTTATACTTGTAGAGGCTCTGAAGGCAGGAACAATGTATGTGGCTAAGGTACCGAAAACGTCACGAGGTATGTTCAAAGTCATCGGTGCTGCAACAACACTTTCATTAATTCAATATTTTAGCCGCACTCATCACATCAGAATTCCCCATAATCACTGGCAAAGCACCTCCTTCAGACTACTTTCATTCTGGTGCAAGATGGATGTTCGCCAACCATCATACAGATTATAACGGGCCTTCTCGGATGAAGATCAGCACTGCAACCACCAAAGTCAAGAAGACTGGAGACACCCACAAACTTCTCAGCAACAGGAATCGCAGCCTGATACAACTGAACATCCATGGTCTAAACCTCCTCCCACATGCCCATTTGTAGTAATTCCTCAGCCTTTGCCAGCTGCTGCGATCGAATTTCCGACCTCCGAGTCCAACACTGAGCCTCACAAGATAATCCCTGAAATGGAATTTGAAGACGCAGCTCATGGGAAAAAGAGGAAGGTGGCAGCTAGCAGGCTACCTTGAGAGTCAAAGAGGCGAGCACCATCTGCAGAGGATGAAGTGAAGCTCAAAGTGGGGAAAAAACGTGTGAAGGCAAAGGGCAAGGAGAAGGAGAAGGTCCAAGCAACTGCGCCATTGGCCGCTCCCGAGTTATCTCCCACAAAGGGTGGTCCCTTGTCACCACTCACTGTATTGTCTTCAAGTGATGAGCCAGTTGCTCGTGCAGGAACAGTTCAATGTGCCAAGAGACTTTGAGATGGTCCTGTCAAACCATGCCCTGTCAAACGAGGATCTCAGCGGACTCGGAGCCACGCATATCGCATGATGTATAGTGACGAGTCAGAAGAGGGTGATGACAACATCAATGAGGAGCCCACCGATAAGGTCACAGATGGTCCTCATGATCATGAGGATGCATCGCAAGATAACGTGATGGATCAACAGGACTCAGACAGCGCTGCCAGTCATCATGCTCCAGCGCAGCCACAAATCCCTCAGCCTGGACCATCATCTGAAGTTTCACGTGAAGCTCCCCATCAGCCTTGTCTCGCTGATTCACGTAGCCATGACCCTCACAACCCTCCCCAGAGCCTCTCCAAAGAGAGCATTCAGAACCCTCCTGAGCCTGTCCAGTGTACACTTCATGCACCTCTCACACGCAATCTTCCAGATCGTCTCACTGATCCACGTAGCCATGACCCTCCCTAAAGCCTCTCCAATGAGAGCATTCAGAACCCTCCTGAGCCTGTCCAGCATACACCTCGTGTACCTCTCACACACGATCTCCCAGAGCAACTGCACCTTGAGTCCCGCGAGCTGTCCCGCGAGCCTATCATTCACACAGGAGGCTGGCATGAGCCCACTGAACGTGGGTACAACACCTGTGACATTTGTGACAACTTTCACCGTCCTCGCGACCCCATTCAGTATCACCATCGTGATTACGTGTGTGATACATCTCCTTGGGACCGTGATGCAGTCCATGCATGTGACACCTTCTATCGCCGAGGTGGTCATCCTCAAGACAATTTTCACCCTGCGAACTTCCATGATTCACGCATCAGAGAGCGTGATCATACTCATCCAGTATATCCCAGTCACTATAGCCCCATTCCCGATCACATGTATGCTCATGAAGTCGAAGAACGTCAGCGGCTCCCTTACTACCACGACAATGTGGGAAGGGCAAGGGGGTATCTGGATAGGCAAGGACCATGGAGGAGATACCAAGACCCACACAACAACCGCCTGAGCCAGAGCTACCCACCCTCTCCAAACGCTCACCCTGTGCCACCCTCGTCATAGACGCTGCCAGTGGGCCAGCACCATCTTTCCTTTTCTTTAATTCATTTTCACACTACAGTGCACTGTCCATTCTTTCATTTTCACGCTGCTTTGTTTGCTACTTTGTTTGGCCAGCACTATCTTTCCTTTCCTTTAATTTATTTTCACACTACAGTGCGCCGTCTGTCCTTTTCTTTAATTTATTTTCACACTACTTTGTTTTGCACTGAGTTGATCTTCCTATACTGACTCCCGCTCTGCATCTCATACTACTGTGATGTTCCCCTTGTCAGTTTTCGGCATCCAGGTCTTGGGCATATTGCTCTTCACCAGCTGAGAGCCTCGTACCCGATTATTGATCATCACGAGGGGTTCATCACTCCTCATAGTCTCGCGTTCAACTTGACAGGAGTGATAGTTTTGTAGATGATGCTAGTGCAACCCTTAGTACAGTGCCAAATAAAGTTAACCAAGATGCTCACGTCTGACGATGAACTTCACTTTACCCGCTTCTGATCAAGAGTCCAGGGGTCTTGGTGTGCTACACCCAATGAACAATGTTAATGAAGGCTCAGGCAAGATGTCACCGAGTGCGGAGGTAAGGCTTCCTTGTTCCGAGTTGTTCCAATTGTTTTCCCTTTACAACAATAGGCTACAGGGAGGCTCATGTGGGTCTGAAGAAAAAAAAGAATATCACTGGAGTCGAACTGGGGAGCAGCACGTTGCAAAGACCACTGCACGATAACCATAACACCATGAGTGCTTCCATATATTGCACATCACATGCTATAGAGTATCATAATGTTAACTACACACCCTCTCAAAAATTTGTGCATCGCTGGCTCGTGTGTCTCATGCACCACGTCCACATCCTCGTCCTGGTCCTGCATCGCTGGGTCATGTGTCTTGTACACCACGTCCACGTCCTCGTCCTGGTCCTGAATTGCTGGCTCATGTATCTCACACACCACATCCTCGTCCTGGTCCTGCTCGTGTGGCTCTGTCTCCTGCACCACGTCCACAGAGACTAAAGCTATGTGTTGAAGTGCCACTTGCCCGACTCTCCTGGCGGTCGGCATTTAATCCAGCACTGCTCCCACTTTTACTGGTAGGTAAACCCAACATCGATGAACTCATCCCGGATATATCCTGCCTTGGGCAGGCTTCACAATGTTCTGATGGTGCCACCCACGAGGAAGATGAAGTGGAGGTTGATGAGTTGTTTGGGACCCAGGGAAGTAAAGTTGTGCACGCTGTATAATAGTGTCATCTGGATTGTTTCCCTTTTCTTGCCGGTGTTTTTGACTCTTCGTTTAGTCTAGCTCTGATGCCGTGAAGGCAATATACAAGTTCAGGACCCTTCTCAAATCGATGGGGCTCTTCACTCCCCTCATCTAACAAATGTGAGAACCCTACAAGGAATGCTGTGAGTGAACCCTATGGTCTGCAGTACTTAAATCACACCACCACGGTGTTCATAACAGTACCCAGTCCTGTTCCCTTCACCACTTTACCATAACTCCCTCCTCAATCACCTTGAGATGGTGAATACATTGATGGATTCTCAGCACCATCACGCCTTACCAAAGGCTCCCACAACCCTGGCGAACTTGTCCTGGTTAGATCTTGCTTGTCGTGAGAATACAACAGTATGAAACCATAATGCTTGCATGGAAGTTGACGGCGCTAAAATTTTTATCGTGAAGGCATCAATTTCTCTGACATTTACAGCTGAATATGTGTTCGAGTCTCATGCCAACGTGATTGAGAATAAACCATCAACCATCATCAACGTCGAGTACCTGCCATGCTTGAGTGGCACAGATTTTCTGCACCAAATTGTCGATCCTCTTATGGCCAACGCGATGCTGGAAATGAAGGATAGATTTTCTGACATTGCAGAAGCCGTCCGCACAAAGGTATTTGTATCTGTTAAAGAATTTTTGAATTGGCTAACACTATGCTTGCGAAGGTCTTTACAAATGCGAAATGGAGCACTCAATCTTCTTTGCAGTCACCATGTACAATAAGATCATCTCCAGGATGTTCTGGATGTTCTACGCAGCCAACAAGGGTAATTCCAGCACCTCCCAGTCCTTCAGCTCAGATGTCGGCACAAAATTCCTCGAGCATCATTCCACGTTCTCCTACAACACTACCTCAAAGTCAGATCCCAGTGGCTAGGCATGTCAGCAGCATGCAGCCTTTGGCACTACCTCCACAACTTGGATGAGCCCTTCAACTTGGCCCACATACTTCTCAGACGCCGTCTAGAGAGCCTGTGCAACGTGGGCGGAGAGTTGACAGTGTAGCAAGCACTACACCTACCCCTCTTGCTTGTGGTAGAGTGCAGGACACCACACCAAGTCGTAGTACTACACAATCCAACAGTGCGTATTTTTTTTAAATTGTCCAAAGTTCCTACAATGATGCTGATTCCTTATGCCAGGGCACACCAGATCAGAGCGCTTAGGTCATGGCGCCCGGGTGCACATTGTGCCACTGGCACTTCCTGGAAATGTATTCACTGCAGGTTGTCGTGGCGGTGTGCACGGGCATGCACAAGATGTTTCGCTAACAACCGAGCACCTTCCATTGGACCCTCCTCCGCCATATTGTGGTCTCCATCATGGACACTGTATTTATGTTGTGACCACCAATGGTGTGACAGTAACCACCAGTGCAGGGGATGATTGAAACGAATCGTTCTGATTTTCAAGGTCCATTGCTGTCACGTTTTCATGTTTTCGTGGCTCTTTTATTGTACACTAATTACATTGTAGTCCTTGTTACATAGGAACTCACAATTGAATTGATCGAGCCTCTCACGAGCCTCTTGCAATGATGTCCTGAACCTCTTAGCAACAATGACGAGGATGCGTGAACTCTGAGTTTTCGCCACAGCATTGCAATGCAGGAGTTGTCAACGGGGCAGGTATTAGACGACTCGATGAGTAGCTGAAGAGGTGAAGGATGGATAGCCGAAACACTGAGGGCGCGAACAGAAATCGAACAGCAAGATTGCCGTAGACATAACATACATATTAGCTACAAAAAACATAACTACTATCATTGAAGATTTGAGGCTCGTTGACTGTGATCAAGCCTCTGCGGGAGGGAGAGCTGGAGCACTCGTGAAACAGTATACCTCTGCATAGACATATGAGAGGGTTGCAGAGACCTCTCAGGGAATTAGTCGAAGACCTTGCAGGAGAGCCAGGTCTGTTAGATGGGTTTTGTCCTACAATGAAACCCATTCTAACAGACCGTGGGAACCTCTTTGAAGTGGTGCCAAGGGTGCGACTTCCTTGGGTGCCGATTGCACCGGAAGGGATAGTAAATACATCAGCGAAATCTCACATTTCCTTTTCGGTCTTGTTTGTATTACTCGTCTGAAAAAAGTTGCTAAGTAAAAAAAGCAAACCTCTGACTTTGCTTATCCTGCTGGTACCACTTTCTGCAAACACAGTTCAAGTGGTATTGTAAGATGTCCAAGTGAATTTCAGCATGAACAAAGAAATTTTTTTAAAAAAAATTCATATTTATTGTCCTTTGGGGTTGAGACCTATGTCAGACATAGCCCTATTCGAGTGTGGGGGGCTTGCTCCTGGCTTAACTATCATAAATGTAAGATATATCTATTATGTGTGGTGCAATGCATACTCCATTTGCATGATGTTGGGCAAAGGCTGATGCCAACTTTGTACAAAGGGAAATTGCTGTGGTGGTGGGTGTGTACTAAGTGAGGTAAAAGGGGGTAGTGATGATGGGTTAGTTATGCTTGACACTATTGCATAGCGTTGGTTTCAGTGTTTCAGTCAATCCTGGTAATCCATTGGGACATGCTCTCATCCTTCTATTCTCCTCTCTGTGACCTCGTTCCTACAGTGATTCTCAGCCTGTGAGTGTCATTCCCTTTGAGATAAGAGTGGTGTGAATATTGGGTGTTGTACATATGTGCTGTATGTTGGTTGTATGGATTGTATGTTCTAGATTGACATTGCATGAAAGAGTGGACTGATTTAGACTGGTGAGATCTCACTGAATGTAGGCTTGAGTCTTCCTGTGCTGTTGATGTATTACATTAAGTGTTTGGTTGCTTTCTTAGATGACAGAATATAGGCTATGGAGGGAGCTTGGTGGTGTAGGGCATTGGAAAAGAAGTGGTGTTTGTGGGAATATGTTAAGGCCGTGCTCAAGGGAGGACTAGATCCGAGGGGCTTGGCTTCAGCTCGTGCGCTGTGCCCCTTACCCAAGTACATGCCCCTAATTTCTGGGGGTCCGGTAGTACTATAAGTCTGGTCGTATGTAACCCAGTAGTACAGTAGATATTGATTGAAGGGTTATGCTTAAGGCCAGAGCCGGTAGCAGAAAGGAACAGGAGTAGACTACCCGAAGGTAGAGCTGGTAACAGAAGTAGACTTAGGGGTCTACCCTAGTCTAGTGTTGGAGATTGACGAGAGTCAGAGAACTCAAGTCCGGAGAGACAGGAATGAGCAGGACTATGTATAATATTCGAACTGAGGTGCTACAACAAAGTACAGGAGTTTATATACTATAGGTATACTAATGATCAGTAATCCGGAGTACAGGAGGCAGTGAGGAAAGCATATGGTGAGTCTATTAGTAAGTCCAAGTGGATCAAGTAAAGTAAGACAGATCATAAGGAAATGAGTTCGGAAATGAAATAGGTACTGGATATCAATAAGCAGTCGGATATCAACAGAAGCCAGAGGGCCAGAAGTAAGGGGGAGTCTCAATCAGGGTTAGGTCCGGTGGAGTGGACCTGTCTGGAGATCAGGTCCGGCAGTCCAGAGGAAGTGCGCTACTGGAAAGAGTTTGTGGGTGTTGGAGATCTGGGATATGACAGAATATTGGGGGCAGTTGAATAGGAAGTGATAGATGTTCTCATCTATTCCTGGATAAATTGCACAATGTGGTGTTTCATTTTTCCCAATGTGATGAAGATGAAGGTTGAGTGGGGCATGACAAGTGTGGAGTGTGATTGTCAGAGGTGAGTGGACGTGAGAGAGGGCAAGCCAGCAGAAGACAACACATCTATGAGTTTCATGCATGCACAAAGCATATTGACATACATTTTCATTTTGTATGCTTGCACATAAAGAACAGTACCTTCAAGCTCCATTATTGTCTGACAGTGTCATATCCCATATCTCCGACATCCACAAACTCTTTCCATCAGCGCGCTTCTTCCGGACTGCCGGACCTGAACTCCAGACAGGTCCGCTCCACCAGACCTAACCCCGATTAAGAATCCCCCTTACTTCTGGACCTCCAGCTTCTGTTGATATCCGCCTGCTTATTGATATCCGGTACCTGTTTCATCTCCGAGTTCATTTCCCTATGATCCATCTTACTTTACTTGATCCGCTCAGACTTACTAATATACTCACCATATGCTTTCCTCACTGCCTCTGTACTCTGGATTACTGATCAGTTAGCTTACCTATAGTATATAAACTCCTGTACTTCGTTGTAATACCTCAGTTCGAATATTATACATAGTTCTGCTCATTCCTGTCTCTCCGGACTTGAGTTCTCCAACTCTCATCACTCTCTGACACTAGACTAGGGTAGACCCCTAAGTCTACTTCTATTACTGGCTCTACCTCCGGGTAGTCTACCTCTGTTCTTTTCTGCTACCGGCTCCGGCCTTAAGCAGTCCAACTCTTTGATTGATATCTACAGTACTACCGGGTTACATACAACCGGACTTAGTACTACCGGACCCCCTGAAATTAGGGGCATGTACTCGGGTGAGGGGCGCAGTGCATGAGCTGAAGCCAAGCCCCTCAGATCTAGTCCTCCCTTGAGCACAGTCTTAACAGACAGATGTCAATATTGCCAACGCCTTTATGAAAGTGCTTCCTCGTTCATGCCTGCAGAAGCTGAGAGGTCTGATGTCCCTCGGTTCTGCTCGAGGGGGAGTGTTGGAGTCCGAAATGTATGAGCAAGCGATGATGGCCGAGGAATAGGATACAAGCATAACTGAAAGAGGTTCAAGCAAGTGACACTTTGATGTTGGCTCCTGCTCATCCATATTGCAGCATAGCATTTGCTACATTACATATATTTTTCATCTCTATGCAGGATGTACTTAGTGTTTGAAAGTCCAGTTGCCGGACCGGAAAAAGACCAGCAACCGGACTGGACCACAACTTTTTTGAACCAGACCACAGTTGCAGTTGTATGTCGGTCCTTACAGGTCTGGTTGCCGGTTGCTTCATTTGGGCACAGCTAATGAACCGCTCAAAAACCGGTTGCATATCCAATGGTCAAACTACATGGTATGGCAAACATATTCAAGCTACTAGTATGATCCAGCAAACACCTCATCTTCTTCATGCTCCCAATCCCCTGCTTCATCATCCAGGCAAAGGAGTTCTGTGAAGTCAGTGAGTAAGACCTCTTTGGTGCTCAATGAGTTG
>JABCPV010000225.1:0-67987 GCA_016584345.1 Suillus ampliporus
TCATCCTGTCCAACGTCCATCCGTCCTCACTGGTGAGTACCCTCTACATACAATATATTACTAATGCATCGAAATTCCTTTCTATACATTCATGCACCCTTCCGCATACAGAAGCAGATTCTTATTGCACAGTCCAGCCCTGGTAGTATTGACACTCAATTGAGGGTTAGGGTTAGTTAGTCATTGTGCGAGGGCGTAGTAGCTGAAGAAAAACACCGATGGGGGCAGCGACAGTAGCAGCAGCAGAAACAACAGAAACAGTGGCAGCAGTAGCAGCAGCAGCAACAGCAGCAATGGCAATGGCAACAGTGTGAACTTCAACATCATGGGAAACATCTCAAAGGCAAAATGTTTGTCTCACGTTTGGAGGCCTCGGGAAAGGGAAGAGCAGTTGAGGGCTGCTAGGGGAAACATTCAGGTGCTGAAATATTTTCAAAGGTAGTGAGACACAGTACATAGCAGGAAATTAATACTGCCTATCATTACACATATCACTCAAACGGTCACTGGCCCCTGAGTGGACTTTAAACCTTTGCGCTTGCCACTCGTGCAGTGGAGGTTCTGGACGATGCTGGACGGAAGTTGAAAATTCCAGACTTGGAATATTTCAGACTTGGATGATTCCACTCAACCCAACTCGTCACATATTTTTACGCAATTCAGCATACATTCTTCAACATGACAGGTATCAGCAATCGCAAGAAAGAAGCTCGCAAGCGCTGTCGCCTCGCGTGTGAGGAACGCCAGAAGAATGCCCAAAGGGCCTCTGACGTCGTGAGTCTATCGCATCCTCTGATATTACATGCTGAACATTTCAACAGGAAACTAAAAAGACGCAAAATAATCCACGGCGGTTGCCCAGGAAGGCCCCAGGAAACAACTGTCCTTCTCTTGAGGGAGGAATCTACCTCAGAACAAGGTCTCAAATTCGGCAGGCCGCTCTTCAGCACAATTACCTGCCAGGGCCAATGATGGTAAGTGTTTCCCTTGTATCGGAAATACCCCACTGACTTGTCGAAAGATTGCACAGATGGAGGAGGCGGTGTCCGCCCCTCCCGCCCCCATCCCCACCCCTGCCCCCGTCCCAGTCCCTGTCCCCATCCCCATCCAAGTCCCCGTCCTTGTCCCCGTCCATGCCCCGAATCCGTCATTACCTGCGGAAATGCCCCCTATGAACGATGATGGAGCGGAATGTCGGCTCACAAAGGTGCATTATTACGATCTTCAAATAATGTATATCTTTTCAATTATTTTAAAGTGGAAACAGGCTGAAGCAATGTTCCTTCAGGACATTATCGATCACCTGGAGTGGAACGCGTATGCCAGAGGACGTCCGTCTTCATCAATGCTCAAGGTGGAGGGCGACTATCGACCTCTTCAAACAGAGGACGCTCCAGGCATAAAGGTTGAAGAGTGTGATTTCCTTGTCAAGATTGAAGATATCTGATCAGTGTTGTATCTTTATGTATTTACAAGATGGTGGTTGACTAGGCGTATATACCCCATCCATATGTACAAGTGCATTCTTCATCTCAGAGCAACCTTACAATAATTGAATGATTCAATTTCTACAATATGCATTTAAACTACATGTCCGTCCTGTGTTATATCAATGTAAAATTGTATTGTACTAATAAATGAACAGATGTGTATGTAAGTTCTCAAATCAGGGAGTGGATTTATGTACCCTTCGTGCTATTTACTATATGATGCGGGCAATCTCTGCCAGAGGTGTAGAAGTCCTGTTTTGTGCATCAATGTCACATCATGGCACCTGTCGGAAGATGTCGAGTGCGAATCACATAAAGCACACCCCCAGTATTTCTCCGATGAGAAACATCAGCACTTGCCTTCATATGTCCAGTACTCCGGCTTGGCGAGTTTTCAAATGACACAAGAGGTTGTGAGTACCTTTCCAGGGGTCCCAAAATTCTATTTTGCTTCAAACTCTGCGTCTAGGCACTTTCATGGTGAGGTTGGATTCAAATCCCGTAAAGCCAACCTGACAGTGTCGTCGATCTTCAACCTCAAGGCTGACCTACATACTTCAAGTACTGTGTCGTCATCAGTTTCAACATCATGAAAGCGTGTGTGAGCGCCTCTCGAGGGGTACTCAAGTTCTGGTGTGCAGCAGTAGCCACTTACATGGCATGTGAGTAGTTCTATCGTAAAGTGGACAACTCAAGTGATGGAATCAACTTGACTGTGAATTTCACAATGGCTCAAAACGACACAAGAATTTCTGACAAGTGTCCATATGCACAGTTCCACCCCACAGCATCAGAGATCAATTGATCACTCACACAGCACTGGGTCGCCAGTTGTTGTATGTTAAACACAATTTTATCGTCACCTGCAAGGCCCACATCAATTATGTAGTGTCTGTGCATAAGTGAGGAGTCTTGTTCATACTCCAAAGTGCATCTCTTGGCATGCCCCATGGAGTCAAGAACTAGTATCGCCCCACCTGCACTATAGGTGTCAAGAACATGATACCAACATAGTATAGATGTAGGCAGTAAATTGGGGAGATATGATGGTAGTGTAAGTCAGGTGTTAGCCACTCCACCCTTTTGGAAGCGGGCTAGGGGAGTGATGTGGAGAGAATTCAGATCCCTGACGGTCCATTGAATGAATATTACCATGCATGGTACAAATGTGCTGGTTCCGATTATGGTGGTATTCAACTGATAGACCCTAACACTACCTGCATCAGCACAATGTCACTCATTTGTGTTCACCACAACAAGCCTGAAGCATTAGTCAAACAGTACATGTGAAACATACCACACTTAATATGTGCCATGGAAAGAATCTATCCACTCACTGAACATCCCTCTCTCCATCATGTGCATGAACTCTAGAAGCATAAAAAACCGATGATTGCATGCATTTAAGATAGCCCGAGAGTAAACAACAACACAGAGAGTCACAAGGGCACGTCTAAGACACTGTGCCATGGAGGCACTGTCCCAAGCAACCCTGCAACCGCCTAACATCCCTGCGCATAATGCACATGACTTCTAGCAGAAGAAAAGGAAGATGGATTCCGGTTCGGCAGGCCAAAGGTGGAGATAATGACAAAGCAAGAACACGGAGTCACAAGGGCATGTCTAAGACACTTTGCGCCATGGAGGCACTGTCCCAAACAACTCTCCACTGAACAAAAATCCCTGCGCATGATGCACATGACTTCTAGAAGAAGTAAAGGAAGATGGTTCGCAGTTCAGGCAGCCTAAGGTAGAGAGATGATACAAGAAGAATCCCTGAAAGAGAGTCTCAAGAGCATGTCTAAGACAATGAGAGCCATGGAGGCCCTGTCCCAAGAGACTCTCCACTTGCCAAACATCACTGCATAATGCACATGACTTCTAGACGAAGCAAATGATGTGATTTGTGTTAACGGATTGAAGGAAGAAAAGAGAAGAAGAAAAAGTCGAAATATCAACATGCGGTCACGTGACGTTCCCACAGCTCAAGAATGTGTATGGCAGACGGTCACAGTAATATTTCAACTATGTTGCAGACCTTGAGTGAGGGGGTGGATCAAAACTAAGACATTTGATACAGCACTATGTTTCATTCAGATTTAGGACAATAGAATAAAACATATGCTGTCAACCACAGTGCCATTGTTCAAATTCTTGCTGTGGCGTGTTCGTATGTGTTTTGTTGTCCGACAACCAAATCAGTACAACAAGTCTGATGTGATGGCATCTAATCTCTTGTCAGTTATGCTTGCTCTCCCAGTCAAACTCATCGAATAAATATTGATGCTGGCCACCAATTCACCAAGTACAGCTTTCTCCTGCTTGCTGATTTGCCGGTGGGCATTTCCCTTGTAAGTGATCAGATTTAACCTTGACAGATTACATGCAACTGACTAGGATCACTGTGACAGGGCAGAACGATTACTATATGAAAGGGTGTCCTCCATGGAGACGTCACAGTAGCCCACTTCTTGTCAGGTCATGCTCTACGATCTCCGGGAGCTCAATTACCCCATGAGTCGACAAAGTCTTTGCATCTGTCTGGACCTATACCACCAGTGCATGTCATAAAGGTGATTAGTGCATGCCCAGGTGTCAGGAACCTTGTTCAATGGGTTGACGCAAATGGACATATGATGCACCAACATATCCTTCCGCGCAATCCCTTTCAACCCTATAGCGAGGAAGGACTGACCACTATCTGTTGGGGAAAATGTGCCCCCAACACAAGAGATGTACAGAGAGTTCCAGTGGCATGTCTGAGACAATGTGCGCCATGGAGGCACTGTCCAAGGAACTCTCCACTAACCACGCATCCCCGTACATGATGTACATGACTTCTAGGCAAAGCAAGGGAACATGGTCAGCATTCAGGACATGCTCTACGTCGAACACTATCTGTTGAAGAAAATGTGCCCCCAACACAAGAGATGTACAGAGAGTTCCAGGGGCATGTCTAAGACAATGTGCGCCATGGAGGCACTGTCCCAAGGAACTCTCCACTAACCACGCATCTCCGTACATGACGTACATGACTTCTAGGCGAAGCAAGGGAACATGGTCCGCACACAGGACAGACTTGGAGCACCAAAGAGGAGGATGCGGAGAGTCACAAGGGCATGTCTAAGACAATGTGCACCATGGAGGTGCTGGCCCAAGCAAGTACACACTGACCAAAATCCCTGTGCATAATGCACAGCACTTCCAGAAGAAGCAAGGGAATATATGGTCTGCGTTCCGGACAGACTAGAGGAAAACAGAAGGACAAAAGGGAATTCCAGAGAGTCGCAAGGGCATGTCTAAGACACATTGGACCATGGAGGCCCTGTCCCAAGAGACTCCCAACTCGCCAAACATCACTGTGCATAAGACACATGACTTCTAAACAAAGCAAATGATGAAGTGGTGGTATGTGTCAAAGAAGGAAAGAGAAGAGAAGAGAAATCAACATGCGATCACGTGACATTCCCACGGGTCAATTGGGTAAATCTTGCGGTCACATGCTATGCCCCTGCAAGGATGAAAGACACAAAGGATGAAGTCGATTTGTTCAAGATCAGGAGGAATGACGATAGTGGTCTCTGAGGGTCTGTGCCAGGGTATGTGTCATCATTATAATTAATTCGTGGTTTGTCCTTGATTGATGAATCTGCGATATTCGTGCTTTGATATCGTGGACATCGAAGACCAGGTAAATATAGTCTGCATCTGTTGGCATGATCGATACGGTAGTACAAATTCATTACAATTTTCTGCTGTTTCTGTCAGCAGTAATGAGCAAATCTCTCATGAAATCAAACCCAGCGCACTTTGGCTGAACGGCTGAAATCAGTGAGTGATGCATGTTAAATGAGGGAACGGGTTGTACTGCGGTATCGAGGGCGTCAATGAAAGCAGACTCTATATGGTCTGGTTAGGGGAGATTGAGGGAAATGTACAAATAAAGGCTCCCAGTGGGTCACTCTTAGTGTTAGCTCGGGCTCTTCTCATTCGACAGAGGTGGTATTACACGTAAGAAATACATGTATGGTGAAGTATGTCATGTTCTACCTCATGGGAAGATGATGACAGACAGTTGCAAAATTGTATATGATTAAAATGTCTGGAAAACATGACAAAAGTATCCGATTCAGTGTTTCACACCGATATCCATGAGCTGTTGGTGGGTCAAAGGCCAATTGTACCACACACAGTACATGTTGTCCGCGCGACAACTGTGGACCCAGCCCAGCGCTTCAATATCATTCTTCGAGTGTTTGCACTGCCGGCAGATATACTTCATCTTTGTCTGCAACCACTTGTTCCCATAGCATTTCTTCCTGCAAGCATTGAATTTGATGTTTTGAGATGGGCCACCACATTTGTGGCAGGAATACATGTCCAGACCCCAGGGGCGAGAGTTGGCGAAGCTAGAATACACTAGCATGTGCGACTCCACAACATGTTCGTGTGAGCTCCCAGTTGAGGTGACATCGGCGAAACAAAGGACAATGGGAGATGCTTCAAGAGCGTGATGATCCTCCCCAAACAAATGCTCCAGTGCATCCCACGGCTTGAGGCCATAGACGAAAACATTCTCAATGAACCGCGACAACGCAGGAACGACGATAGCGTCTATCATGGAGGTCCCACTGAACGCGAGAACGAAGTCAAAGATGTCGCTGGATCGGAGCTTGCATCAACGGACATGGATTACAAGGCTGGAGTTCACTCACTAATTGACCATTTTTTCGAGCCACTGAATGCTGTTGGTGACTCTACCTGTGGGGCCACAGGTGCAAAGCACGAATCCATGGATGAAGGGTCTATCAGCTCGAGTTGCATTCACTTTGCGAATGCCCAAGGAAGCATTGCGGAAGTGTTTGCCAAGCTAGTTTTCAATCATCTTGACGGATGAGCAGGTGCAAGTTAGCACTCAAATATCTTCTGACTCAAAGGACCTCACCTCCCATGGAGTTATGGACACAGAGTTGTTGACACCACCTGATGCAATCAGGTTACCCATGCTCATGTCCGCGTGTGTGTCGATGAAAACAAGAAGGTTTGACTGGTAATTCATGTCTGCGACCCACTTGAAATCGTTTGCAACAGCGTCAGGCCGATTGTTGTTGTGGCGAATGGTCCGCAATGCGATGCGAAGCTATTTGAAGTCAGCGAACGATCGTTCTACTGGAGTATTGTGTCATACCTTGTGCTGCTCAGTGTGGAATTGCTCCTTGAGCATTCTGGTGATTATGTCCCCTGCGTACTGTCGACTGAACCCATTCCACGTAAGGAACACGCCTAGCAGTGGGTTGGGGTTGCGTTTCAGAAATTTGGTTCTGATTATGTAGCCCCGGACCAGGTACTACGAAAATTGATATAAAACCATAGGACAGACACAAATGGTGTTAAACTCACAGCAATGATGACATTGTTTTCACGATAGCATTGTGGACAAACAAATGTGTCCTGGGTGACGAGTGCCGATCCCATGATCGGATGGCGTGTGGCATCCACACATCCATGCTCCATGTCAGTAGTTGCAACACAAAAAGTGATCTCGCAGGGACTTTGAAGCCCAGTGCATTTCCAGATATGTGATCCCACGTCGGTGCAGTACATACAATGCTGGAAGTGCAGGCACTTCCAGACCCATGGTACAAATGCCAGAAGGGGATTGCTGCTTGCAGTGAGTCACAGATAGGTTAAGTGTGGAAGGAAGGGAGAATGAGATCTGGAGGCATGACAATCAAGGATGGCTTTGAATGCCTCAATCATATCATGAGATAGACTACCCTTGTCTGAAATGATTGCACAAATATAGGGAGTGTAGATATCCAAGTAGGCAAGTTGTGATAATGTTAGGGGCCCAATGTAGGTCTAAGGGGGTATGAGGATTGTGTATGTGAGGACAATGAATTGACTCATGTAGCACCAGGTTCCATCCACATCTAAATACATTTTGATAATATCATCTAGCATCAAATGAAGTAATGGCTGTGCAGAGGGCAGCTCCTTCCATAGGATGGTTGTTGTGATATCACATACCACACTATTAACCTCTAAGAGCATAAGCAAATACTGCTGACTGCAAGGGCTCCTGTAGAGCAACTCACATATTGTGAGCATGATTTTGTATGTGAGAGACATGGATGTATTTTTTTGGGATGGGTACTGGAACACACCACTTAACCCAGCCAGTATCTCTAAGAGAAGCTAGTTAAACTTTTTTGTAATCTGAGGGGCTTCGTGTGAGACATCAATTATGATAGGGAGGTCAATAAACTGACTGGCAATGTGATGGGTTATTATTTGAAAATGAACACAGATGATAGGGCCTGGTTCTTATGTGGTTGATGATGTAGTCAGGAGCTTAAGAATTTAACCACCAGATTATGCTTAACTGTGTGCCCCAAATACTAGTAGTCATAATTTAGTAGCATATGATATCAGATTTCACTCCAAGGGTCATTGGTGATAATAGGATAATCAGTAAGTGCTAATTACAGAATATTGTGTATATACTGAGCTCCCATGGTTACTGTGCAAGCATTCCATCTAATAATTAATATAAACAAGAACTTGTGTCAAAATAGATTTCACAGATATCAGGAATCAGAAGCTCACTCTGGGCACTTTGATATGATGTAGGAGATAAAGGAAGGTAATATTACATAATTTAAGGAAGCTGCTTGACTTGTAGGGAAGACTGATCTGGATCTGCTTCTATAAGTCAGAGACAAGTATAATTAAAAAATGTGAAAATGAGAAATGATGGATAATTTGCTTTACTAGATTATATTTAACTGAACAATGTTTGTACATTGAATGGTATTGGTAATGCTAATTGCAGGTATACATGATGTCCATATCCTAAGTCTACAATCTATAAATGTGTGATACTTGGTCTAGATGTTCTTCAAAGGTTCTACCAGACAGAAGTTGTTAAAACCTATGGTAACAGTAACCTGCAAGGTTGGAAAAAGCTTCAACTTGATGGTGTGATTCTTAGTGTTGCACTTTGCAATACTCCTGATTCCCCCTCAATACTAACTATCTATGATGAAATACTCCTGATTTTTTTTGTAGGGTTGAGCAGGAGTAAGAAACTCAATGAGAATCTGATAGTCCACCCTGGTGCCACTTGCAGTCTTGGCAGTGCACCATGCTGAAAATATGATCTGGAGGAGCAAGGCTGTTGGGCCTGCAGAATGGATTGGAACAATGACTATATGCTAACTATTTGAGTAACTTGCCACCCTGGAAGCCTACCAAGATGTTAAAGAGGGCATGGTACCCATGAAACTGCAAGGCATATTTCTTCAGCCAGCAAATTGGGTCTGGAATAAAAGTAAGTGCCACATTATGATAAGATGTTAGATTACTCACCACATGGTTTTGGTTGGGTTGTTTTAATAATAGCATCCATGGTGTCACTAGCATTGACAGTCCAAGGATCTTCTGTTAAAGAACCAGCATTTTTGGTTTGTAAAGACATGGTAGCAAGAACCTCTGGGAACCAGGTCACCCAGGTAAAGGATGAACTAGGGTCAAGGGTGGATGATACAATTTTCTTCAGTGGAGGGGTAACACTTTGGAGTGGTGCTGGCATGTATGATTGTTTGCACATCTTGCAGAATGAAGTGAAGTCAGCCTATTTGAGCATTGCACCATTTAATCAGCAACTATAGCTATACAAATATTAACCTGACAAAATCAAAAATGATACAAATGAAATAACTCATGTGGTGGAAATGTCACAGCATCTGGCAGTCATGTAAGATTGACCATGGATGGCAATGATGCAGGTATCCATGCATAGGTCATACAGTGTTGCTTGGAAGCCCTTCTTTGTGTTTCTAATGATGAATGCTTCCTTCTTGATGTACTTGTTGAAGGCATCAAGGTCAGCATTATGTATCTTTATGATGAATTAAATGGGAACTGTAATCTGCAAATAGTTAGAGTTATTTCATGTGAGTAGGGTCATACTTACAAGTTATTCATTGTCAGTCTACAAGATCAATTGAGCACTGAGGAAGTCCACACTGCGTGCCACCCCCCCTTGTGCAAAATGTGGGTCCACGAGCAACACTGACAACATCTCCAGGTCTGATATCATAACCATACTCCTTGGTAAATTTCAGAGTGGCAGGAAGGCACATATGTTCAATCGTGGTGGCAGCAACTTGGATGAATAGTGGGGCCACACCACTATAGTCATTGTTTCTCAATAGATCAGCCTCATTCTGGAACCAAATAAAACCATCTGATATCCACTGCACCATGCTGCTTTTCTCTATCCAATCTCCAATGAGGACTTGAATGTAGTCATCAATTTCAATGGTTTTGGGTTCCTGGGGAGGATTAACATATGGCTGAGTGGACATGTGGCCTTGAAGAGTTTGATCAATAGGACAACAATCCAAGTAATACATGGAGACCTCAACCTAGACACTTTGAGATATAGAATTATGTGGAAAAAAATTAAAACATACTTGCTCCTGTGTTCCAGACTGACAGATGTGAAAGATATTGTCATCTTTTTGCATGACATGACCTTTCAGTCCCAAGTAAGTTTCAGCTACAATGTGAACTTTATCACCAATGGTGAACATGTGCTCTACATCATTAACTCTAGCTTCAATCTGCTTACTCCAACTGTCCAAGTCAAATTGTAATTTTACAGATCCGTCAAATGTGTGGTCTATTGTTAATTGTGCACCTCTGGCCAATTAGATAAGTCTGGCATAGTAAGGTGATTTTGGACTTTTGCAGAAAGAGGTGTCCTATCTGGATTGGAGGTGAAGGCAGATGACATTGGGATGGGGCACATGCATCAACTCAGTGCAGGAATAGTGTAAATTCTTCAAGAGAGACTGCCATAGTACTCCTCACCTTTGAATTTCAACCTGACAACTTTGCAAATGATATCAGATGTTGAGATCCTGATAGAGAGGCGCAAAGGGTCAAATAGGGCTATAGCACCTTTCAGCATCTCATAAGGGAACTTCCTAGAAGGAATCAGCACAGTGACAAAATTGTTTGTCTGCTTGGAATCAAAGACATAAGCAATGGTGTCCCTGTACATTTGATGACAATTGCTGAGGTACACGTGGAACTCCTGTTCCATCTAACCATAAGTCAGATCTGTCATGGGTGATCTTTCAAAACTGATGGTGCTGGGCGGCCAAAAGCATAAGTGACAACATTGCCTTGAACATCTGACAGTTACATACCTTCAAACCTAACATTTTTGTGTTGTGCTCCAGTTCAGTTGATGCAGAGTGTTTGAACATGATCTACATTTTTGATCATTAACTAATCTTTTAGATTCGATCAAACAGCTACATACTTGCAAATTAAACTAACTAATCTTAACATAGATGATGTAATGTGATGAGAGAGAAAAAGAAAGAGGGAAAAAAAACTGCAAATACAAAGATCAGCCTTATATAGGGATGAGCAATGAGATTGTTTACCAAGAATTGTGGCCACAATATTGAGTGGTCACACCAATCCTAATGCTATTGATGCATTTAAGTATTACATGACACATATCCTCATGATATCATAAAGTACATAGTAGAGTAAAAAGAAGGCCTATAAAATGCAAAGTCAATCTTTTATAGGGATGACCAATTTGGGATCACTTACCAAGCATTGTGGTTGTGGCCATTTTGTCATATTAGACAATTGCTAATGACAATGGGTGTGTGATGCGACATGACTCAGTTGCAGACAGCACATATTTAATTGTCACATGTGCTGTAATGTGTGACACCAAAGTTCAATGACTACTGTATTGGCATGTTTTACAGAAGTATACATTGTACATGTTATGAGAGTCTAATACCTGTGTCTAAAAATAGTATTGAGATGTTGTAATATGTAGAAAGTAGGAAAGAGGAAACATGCATCATCAATGAAATTTATATAGGGATGAGCAATTGTGATTGAGACTCTGCTAGAAACTAGTGGCAAGTCCTGTATAGTGGATGACAGCCAATTCTGGTGGACCTTAAACAGATGTGGTATTCCCTATATTAGGTGCTTTCACACATTTTGAGTTCTTCTTTTGAACTACCACCATCTGACTTTGCTCTCAATGGCAAAGTATATTGTGGTCCTATCTAGCCTTTAGTTACATAGTATTACTTATGGACTATTCCTACCATAGACTTAATAGACAAGTCTAGATGTTGCATCAACTTAATTATAAACTATTCTTAATACAGACTTAATAGACAAGTCTGGTTCTAAGTTAATTATAAACTATTCTTAATATAGACTTGATAGATGAATCTAGTCCTGCTAGACATGCTAATTATGGACCTTAATTAAAGACAAGTCTCCATTACATAAAATGTGGCCTTATTTATGGAAAATTTGATGGGAATACTTTGATGATTCAAAAAAATTGCTTGATGGTTCCTTGCATTCCTGATCTAACTACCAACCTTAAAGCTGAAGGTGAACACCTTGATATCCATTCATGTGATTTAACAATAACATATAATTTTAGTCATATTAAATGGTCAGGGTTACAATAGCCTGTAATGCTTGAAACCATTTGGCTAAACCATGTGGTATATAGCATGCAAAGCACAAGGTGATTGATGTGGTAAGTGTATATTTAGTACATCCTAGAGTGATAATATTGCTAACATGGCTATAGTGAAGTCCATAAATATTTGTACAGCCAATATAATGCCCACCACCCAACATACTGATGCTCCAAGACAGCAACAACAATAATGGATCCTCACTCAGCAGTTTGACTGAGCTGTCAGAAGATTTCTCTGATGGCGAGTCACTGTAGGTGGTGAGTGATGCCAGGTGCATTTCACAAGCAGTGGCCATGATCCAAGGTACCCCTAAGTGTGTCCTTCACAAGTTGTCCAAGGTTCCGCACTTCAAGACAATACTTCTGGGACCTGGTATTTGAAATCACCAGTTCTGTCAAAGCCAGCTGAACAAATACCTAATAGTCAACATCAATCACAACCTGGAGTATTGGATAAAACAGGTACCAGTATACAGAATTATAGAGGTACACCTTAATAAACTTCAGGCTTATGTGAAAAATATGCCAAAGGATAAAGCATGGGCGCAGAAGGTGATAGATTAGATGAAGATGTGGGAAAGCAATGGAGCATCTGGGGTTTTTCAAGATGAGCAGGGTAACACACTCATTGCATACTTTGGAAGACAAGTAGATGCCAATATTGAGGTGGATAGTTATTTACAATTGGTAGGAAGATGAACTGACAAGTTACTAGGCCTGTGGATTGTCAAAGGGATATACTAGCTACATTTATTACTTATATATATATCTCATGCTATGTCATCCTCAGTCATCATATGATTCTTTCACATTAGTTGATTTGTTTTATACTCAGATATCTCCTCTTCAAAGTTATGTATATAGTCTGGGTAGTTGTAGTCAGTACTCCTTAGACTTAACCTCTTCATTCCTACCTGTCAGAACCATGGCTCCGAGGGTGCTGGATGGACAGAGCAGGCTTGGCTTCAGCTTGTGCACTGTGCCCTATACCAGATACCAGGTGTGCCTGCTAATTTCAGAGGGCAGGAACTATGTCTGGAGTTTCCGGAAGTAGGGGTCAAAGTCTGATCATATGTGGAAGTGGTCCAGAGGACCTGGAACTAGGAATAGTATCCATTTGGGCTAAGGGAAGGTAAAGGACTATTGGGACCATGGTCCACAATAGAAGATTGAGAAAAGGCTACCATAGGTAGAGTCAAAGGTCTAATGACATAGGGTCAAAGACCGGAGGTCCGGAGGCACAGGAACCCACAGACCCAGGGGTGGGAACCAACCGGAGGGTGCAGAAACCGGTCGGTCCATGAAGGAAAGGACAGGAAATAGGCAAGGGAACCAGTCCTAAGTCGTTGGAGTGAGCAGAGGAACAGTAGACTCGACAGGAGTCAGATTCTAGTTGATATTCATACTGAAGTACTACAGGGATGTACAAGAGGTTTATATACTGTAGGTAGTCTAATGTATCAGTAAGCAGGAATGCAGAAGGCTATGGAGGAACATATGGAAAGTACATTAGTAAGTATAGGAGTACATGGAAAGTCTAACGGATCATTGAGAAATGGAGTCAGAGATTAACTGGGGACTATGGATCAGTCAGCAGATGGAAATGTACAAAGCCGAGGGCCGGAGAAAAGGGGCTATTCTATAAAAGGAAGTCCAGAGGTCCGGACATATGACCAGTCTGATCAGCCATAGGAGTGGGTCCAGGTCCAGTCATAGGAGATGGGTCTGGTGGGTGGAACTGCCTGGAAATCAAGTCCAGTGGTCCAGAGTTTGGCTGACTAAGTGGAGGTGGGTTAGGGGCTCACATGGTATATGACACTACCCAATGTAGACTCAGATGTTCACTCTCAATACTACTTGCTTTCCTCTATAACCAAGTCCTAGTGTGTTTAATTATGTCTTTGCCTTTTGATGAACACTAGTTATAATATCTACTCAAAGAGACAGTATCCTTGTCCTCAACTCCTCTAATCTATTTACCAGGTAGATTGCTACTAAAACTGGTCTGAGCAGGGCTACTATTGCTAGGGTTATCAAAAAGATTGTTCCAGATAAAGAAAATATCAAACTAGATCATCCTTCCAAGCTTACTTTATGTGATAAAAGATCTCACATTCACCATATTCTAAATGGGCTGGCTGCTAATGCTACCCAGGCCACCAAATTCATTAATTCCATTATCCCCACCACTGTTTCCAGTCAAACAATCAGAAACACTCTTAAGGCAGCCAACCTTAAAGCTGTAACCAAAAAACAACCTCTCCTATCTTTAGTCCATAGAAAGAGGAGACTAGCCTTTGCTTTGAAGCACCAGCACTAGACTGTTAAGGACTAGAAGAGGGTTATCTGGTCAGATGAGACCAAAATCAATAGGATAGAGTCAGATAGCCAGGAATGTATAGAAAAAGGTAGCAGAACCACTAAAAGAAAGAGAAGTTAAGGGAACATTCATGTTTGGAGGAGGAAACTTGATAGTATGGGGTTGTATGGGGTGGAATGGAGTGGGAATTCTCTATAAGGTGAAGGGGAGAATGAATGTAGAGCAGTACACCTCCATCTTGAAGGAGTGTCTGCTTAGAAGCATGCAGGAGTTAGAGATTGATGAAGAAGACATTATCTTCTAACAAGATAATGCCTTTAAGCATACCTCCAAGTAGAAGAGTCACAGCAGTAATTAGAGAAAATGGAGAAAACATTGAGTACTGGAATTATAGAGATTGTATTGGTTGTACTTGTACTCAAATAAGTGTCTCAATGAGTTACAAGAATGAAATCATCATATCTTCATTTAATGATATCAATTTCCCATAGTACATATCTCAGATTCAAGCCCTGATGCAAGGCTTTCATGCTGTCCTACTGAGAATTGACTGGCAGTTATATCAGGTACATTGATTTGGCTAGAGTTGTACTATGAGCTATATCCTTGATTGTTAATAAAATGAGGGGTAACTGCAAATTGTGGTTGGGTCTGTTCAAATCCTCCATTCACTTTATATATGTATTTAACAGTGTGGAACTGGATTGCATTTCTTATAGTAGTGGGAGTAACTGATAATAGTTAACTTGCAAAAGATAAGAAATGTAAGGGTTTATAGTGTATATGTAGGTTGTGCTGGATGTACAACTGACAATGCTGATAACTAGGACATGAAAATGAATATGCAGTGAGTGCTTTACTTTGAGAAGTATGAAAAGGATTGGATAGATAGAAAGTAAGTGCTTTCAAAAAAAAAAACTACCATGTGGATAGTGATTTAATGACATTCCATGTACAGACTACAAGTATATGCTAACTATCCAAGTGGAGTTGCAATGTGTTACAGTGACATACATCCCAATTTATTTTCCTCCTATAACGACTATCACTTGTCACATATCTATCATGTTGACCATCATACATATCCCCAAAACCCTAACTCAAATGTCTAGACCCATGTCTTGGACATAGAACTCTGGTAAGCCTTCAACTGAAACATTGGAGTATATGAAATGCAGAAGCTCTTACTTCCTTACCTTTCCCTTTGTTAAGGCCATGCTCAAAGGAGGGCTAGATCCAAGAGGCTTGGCTTCAGCTCGTGCGCTGTGCCCCTTACCTGAGTACGTGCCCCTAATTTCAGGGGGTCCGGTAGTACCAAGTCTGGTAGGATGTAACCCGGTAGTACCGAAGAATGCAAATCAAAGAGTAGACTGCTTAAGGCTGGAGCCGGTAGCAGAAAGGGACAGAAGTAGACTACCCGAAGGTAGAGCCGGTAATAGGAATAGACTTAGGGATCAACCCTTAGCCTAGTGTCGGAGGTTGACAAGAGTCAGAGAACTCAAGTCCGGAGAGGCAGGAATGAGCAGGACTATGTTTAATATTCGAACTGAGGTATCTACAACAAGTACAAGAGTTTATATACTATAGGTATAGCTAAGGATCAGTAATCCAGAGTTCAGAGGCAGTGAGGAAAGCATATGGTGTGTACATTAGTAAGTCCAAACGGATCAAGTAAAGTAAAACGGATCATAAAGAAATGAACTCGGAGATGAGACGGGTACCGGAGATCAATAAGCAGGCGGATATCAACATGAGCCGGAGAGCTGGAAGTAAGGGGGATTCTAGATTAGGGTTATGTCCAGTGGGGCGGACCTGTCTGGAGTTCAGGTCCAGCGGTCCGGAAGAAGCGCGCTAATGGAAGTAGTTTGTGGATGCCGGAGATATGGAATATGACACCCTTGATCTTGATGATCATTTCCTGATTTCTTTGACTTATTTCCTAATTCTTTTGACTCATATATAACACTCTTGATCTTTACTGCCTTACTGGTAACCCTAGATCCCTCTCCTTGACCCTTACCATTAGACCAGTAAACCTGCCCTCAATGACCCTCAACCCATATAGACATGATTGTAGCAGTCATATATTCTCTAACTTGAATCTATCTGGCCTTAGACCTTAGTTTCCTTGAATCTGAATCCTCTTCTTTCTAAGAGGCTTCCCTTTGTACTAGGACTCTATTCCTTCTCATTAGCTTCCATCATCAAGTCAGAATATCTGTCATAGGTCCCTACCTTTGACCATACTTTAATCAATAACTTTCTGAGGTTACTATTCTTAGCAAGACAGCTAGATGGCTAGCTTAGTGAACCTATCAACACTTCAACATACAGACCTCTACATTAGCACCAGAAATACCATCCAGGTCAGAAAGCCTCATGGCAATACTTAGTGTAACACAATGTATTAAAGTTGTGCTCAAGGAAGGTTAAATATGAGGGGCTTGGCTTTAGCTTGTATACTGCACCCCTTATCCAAGTATGTGCCTCTAATTTCTGGTAGGTCCAGTAGTACTAGTGGACCTAGTCACAAGGGTGAGCTGATAGTATAAAGAGTAAGACTATTATGGCTGAAGCCAGTGATAGAATTAAGCAGAGGTAGACTACCCAAAGGTAGAGCTAGTAACAGAGGGAAAGACTTAAGGGATCAACCCAGAGTTTTGGACAGAGATGACAAGAGTAAGAACTCAAGTCCAGAGGACTGGAATGAGCAGGAACTAGATATGATATTCAAACCAAGGAAACTACAGGAGTGTACAACAACTTATATACTATAGGTAGTCCAGTGGATCAGTTAGCAGTAAAATAGAAGTCTGTATATATGGAAAGCACAATCAATGTAGTGGTGGAGATTATAGAACAATATGAATGAAAATTTATATTATTTGAATGATTTGTACAATTAGTACCTAGGTCAGGTTTAGAGAAATGTATTTGATATTTGAATTTATAGGATTTATTATCATAATATTGCCTTCTAGATCTAGCTTTCTCTTATGAATATTGGAAGATAATATGGAGAATCTCTTCCAGTTATTGAACAATAATATGTATCTGCCACCTACACAGTTTAACCTTCACAAACACATTATCAGACAAACTCCATTCTCATAGAGCTATATAGTGTAGCTTCTTAAATCCTATACTATATGTATTATAAAGATAATACAGTTGCATAAAAAGGCAATTATAAAACCAAGGCTGTAGCACTCAAAATATATACAAATTCTTACTCTTTGAGCTCTTAAATTTCTTAACAATATCTAATAGACTTCAAAACAAGAGATATTGGTATATAACTACAACTATCAAAGGGTCCAATAAGTATATGTATTTAACCAATTATTTAATAACAATTAGTTACTCTGATTCAATACTATATATCTGAATATCATTCTTGCAGTACCTTTTCTACTCCAAAGTATGCAATTAGTGTTGGAAGCTGTACTCACCAAAACTTACTGTAGTTTATATAATTGTTTACCTTGTGTTTAGCACATGTCCATAGTTGTAGAAACTTGTCTTTTGACTGTCATCATCCTCACCAGATAGCTCATTTTCTTACAATCAGTTGATAATTTTAGTAAATGGAACTACATTCATAATAATCATTTCTTGGATGAAGCTGAATATTGACTGTGTAATGGATGTTTCACTTAAGAAGCATGATAGAAATGAATAGATAGACAGAGTGAATAGCTTCTAAAAAAAGAAGAAAAGATACTATATTACAGAGTGATAATTCAATAATATTCTAAGTACAGATTATAAATGAAAGGGTGTTTTCAATCACTACAAGAGCTTTGACATCTGATTTCTAACACAATGCACCTTATGACTACTGTGACTTGGGTTCAGTACTACATTATCCTTCATAATATGATTGTTTGTTTTAAAGAGAAGCATGACTCCATCACTACAGATTAGGCCTTATTGTTTGGGTAAGATATAAGCTAAATGAATCTATAGCATTAGTAATTATGAAAAAAAAAAAAGCTGTGGTCCTAGTTAAAGTGAGTCTATAGTTGGTCATAGCTTATTATTTGATTATTATTTGAGCAAGATATAAGCAAACTAAATCTGAAGTGTTAGTGGTTTTGATCATTTTTAATATATTAATGAAAGCTCATCTTAAAAGACTTATATCTTACTTAAATTTCAATTATTTGATAAGATAGGACCATTGGCTTGAGGCCCTCAATGAGGATTACCATTCTAGGATACTATATCCATGGGTTACTCATATCCATGCAGAACACTAGTAAGGTCTAGCATGAAACCAGACAAGGATAATATATCAGCTAATAACTTGAATGTTTAAATAAAGCTAAAAGCAGAGAAATTCAGAAGAATATACACCTTACAAATAGACTCCTTTGAACATTTAAAATTATACACTTAGAATAATGACTGCTGAGTTGTATAAAAGTAAAAAGATGGTAGTACATAGGAAGGTCCAATTGGCCCCTCAGCTAACCTTCATTCCAGTATAGTATCCTTATTTGATACCCTTTCCTCATTTATCAAATCATTCAATAGACAGAGGCTCCCATAATGAGTAATGCAATATAGTTAGAATTGTAAACACAAGTCCAATGACTCTGTCCATAGTATGAAGTTCATAGATACTGCTTATACCTATTTAATTAATAGACCTCCTGTCTCATAGGGTAAACAGAATTGCAGGATCTGCTGCCTATGAGCTCTCACTACCACCATCACTATGAGTTTTCAGTAAATTAACTTGCAAAGGTGATATTCATCACTATGAAAGTAAGTTATGCATTCAATGAGAATGAGATAATGCTGATCTTTGAGGCAGATGTATATAATATATATGTCAACCAACATCAAGACATTTTAATGTCTGGTATCAAAGCATCTGCTCCTGATATATAAGGAGATTAATAAGTTAGCACATACATCTATGGAAGATGTCACTGCTGGTCAGGTACCACTGATACAGTTAACAGTGCTGCATGACAGGATTATGAATGGTGCACCTTGGGACCTCAATATTTTTGGAACCCAGATTATGAGGGTATACTGAATCAGTATTGCAATGATGTCTCTACCACACTTCAAGATGGATGGTTCAACTACAGCATCTACTTGGAGGAAGACCTAGCATGGCTTAACAGGGTATTAGCATACACCTTTGTCTAATTAATATCCATCTCAAAACTTCATATCACAATATCATTGATAACAGGCATGGTAACAGACAGGGTGTATAAACAGTTGGAGGCAGTGAAGGCAAGGTATACCAAGATAAGCATGAAGTCATGGTGCAGTTTTCAAGCAAAGTTACAAGTAGTTAGTGTACACATTGGTTTAAGCCTATCATCAACATGATAAAGGTAAACACCAACTACAGTCATGCCATTGATGACCACATGGAGGTATTGTTTTCTTCTGTCAAACATGAAAGAGAAATGCATAATGACTGAGCTATTCATGAGACAAGTTGAAATGTAAACAGAAAATATGACTTATGAATACCATTGTCCAGCTGTAGTGTGTATTATGGGAAGGCCAATCAAGCACCATCCTCCAACTACATAACACCATGTCAGAAGTTGTGGTGTAGGAGAAGATGAGATAACAACCAAAAATGAAAGACAAGTTCAATGAGAAGTGGACAAACATGTCTGAGTTGATGAAGCAGAATGCACAAGCTCTGTACAATGTCATCAAGCCTCTAGTTGACAAAGGACCTCAGGATATGCCCATTTACCCAATGAAAATGATGGCAATGCAGGCATTGATGATCACCAGATGGGACTGGTAACACAAAATATTAGCAAGCAGGCACTGTACAAGGTCCTCCCATCAATACAAGCACTCATGATGGAAGCTGCATTCACAGACTTGTACTGTTCTGGTATCCTCACTGATCTAATGATCAGCTCTCTATGTATGAAGCTCAAAAATATCATGACAGCTCACCAAAATGTTCCAGACTAACATCAGCAATGGGAGGCACTCTTGCCTAACAGTCTTGTCTCTGCAGAAGTAGCTGACACAATCAACATGCTCTCAGATGGAAGTAATTCAGCACATTCAGATCTGGATCTATATATGTGAGGGTACCTGTGGTCCCAGTACATATGGTCATGCATGTATTTACAATGTTATGCAAACAGATCTGGGTCTAAATATATTACACATATTGTTAGTTATGGTGATTGGGCACCTTATGGTGTGAGTTATTTGTCTTATGATGCTGCCCACTCTATTGGACTCTTACTTAAGTGGCATTTACAGACTTGTCAGTACTGTTTAAGCAAGTAGCATACTAAATAGTAGAGGTACAAGTATAGAATGGTGACCACCAATGAACTTCTAAAGGCTTGTATAGTGTCTATAGTAAGTTTTATTTATAATACTCTAGTGGACACAAGTAGAATGTGAGATGTTCTATAAAAGTTGGTTGAATTATGTGGAAAGAGTGCTGAATTGATTTTGTATAGTCAGTGATAAAAGATACCAAAAAAAATTGATGTTTGGCTTTATTTTTATCATTTTTATACTTTCATATCCCATATGATATTCTAAGACATGTGTCATTGATCATATCATGTGTAGGTGGTCTAATTCTATGATTTTAATATAAAGTCAAATAAGTGTCTCAATGAGTCACTAAACTAGAATAGCCATATCTTGGTGTCATGCTAGTAGATGGCTTTTGGAGGCCCGATAAGATCCCCCCCTTTCACTGGTCAGAAGAAAAAGAGGCAGACTTTTGTAGTAACATCTGATAGAATGCAAAGGGAGATTATTGACATTGTAAAAGAAATCAATCTGCTAAAGGACAAAAATCACACCAGCAAGGTATTCACATATAAATCAGGCTACATTCAGGTATTTTTCAATGACTTGGACTATAAGAATGATGCATTGAGTAACACAGGCTTTGTACCTTCCTATCTCAACTCGTATCCACTAGGATATTTGCTTCTCATGTCTTCATTGGCCCCCAACACATTATCCAATATTCCAGCATCTCATGAGTGAATTGGTCAGTCCAGAATATTTCTGAAAGAAGTTCGCTTACCTTCCACTCTTCATGAGCTGTGCAATGTGATTTTGACAGTCCCCAAACTCCTACTTACTCCCTTACTTCCTACCAACAACATGTAAGTATCCAAACTATTCAAATTCAAGTTGACTTTTATCCAGCTTGTTTCTAATCTACTATTATCGTTCTTTGAGACTGCTTTTCCTAATGGTTCAGTGGACATGATAGCTTCAATACCTCCAAAACCATTCATGGACGATATGATGGTAGGCTTCAGTCAAGCCTGTCTTAATGGAAAGCAGTCAATATGTGATCTGCTTTCCCAAGGAAAGCTGTTACCTCTCTGGATAATAAAATTCTGGCAGAAGTTACATTGTGTATGCGACATCAAGAATGAATGGTTCCAGATCAACAGGTGGTTAGGTTTTAGAATGTTCTGAGAGGTGCAAAAAATGTTCAGATGCACCCAGATCCAGCTAAATCATCTTGGGTAGAACAAGCCACTTGTGGGCTTAGCACATATTGCAGTTACCTATCTCCGTATTATACAAGTGAACGGATGTGCATAATATCCCGTATGATACGGGCCAGCGGACCATGGGCCGAAGGTAAAAATATCCTCGACTATGACGGATGGGCCGGGAGTGTTATTATTCCCAATGGAGACGGGTGGGCCCATGTGGGGAATATGTAGAGTAGATGAGTGGGCCGATGGTCATGAATATTCTATAGACGGATGGGCCGAGGTAGTTGGATATTATGTAGATGGGTGTACCAAGGTAGAAGTGTATCAAATAGCCGGGTATGTCAAGGGTGCTTGTTATCACATAGATGGGTGGGCCCAGATATATATCATATTAGACGGGTGGGCCGACGAATTAATATTATTTTGTAGATGGGTGGGCCAAGGGAGCGGTGAAATATTTATTATATATATGGGTGGGCCGAAGGTAGTCGTATATTGCATAGACGGGTAGGCCGATGTGAGGTATATAATATAGATGGGTGGGCCCAGGTGAATGATAATTGTAGACATGATGGAGCTCAGGTAGTTGTATATCATCCAAATCAAAGGAGGTACTAATTTTGAGTTAAAACTATGGAGTATGACTATTGTATCATACTATTGAGTATAGACCATTGTATTCAACTGCCGAGTCTCAACTACCAAGTACTGACTACCGACTACCGTGTACCGATGTGCCAAACATTTATTCGCTAGCCTCACAATCGAGCATTTCGATGGTTTATGATGGCAACCCACTGACAGTCCATTTCCCGTCATATCCAAGGCAACCCGCAGTTCCCGCACATAGTCCATTGTTCCCGCGACATGACCTGCTGGTATTCCCGTGACCCGGTACTTTCCCATGCATCGGACTACCCGCTACCTATCGAGTTGAGACTATCGAGTTAAGACTATTGAGTATAGACAATCATATTCAACTACCAAGTTTCAACTACTGAGTATCGAGTCCCAACTACCGAGTATAGATCATTGTATTCAACTACCGAGTACCAGGTACCGATTCCCGACTCCCAACTACTGAGTACCGAGTCCCGAGTACCGAATATTGAATACTGAATACCGAGTCTCGACTTAAGACTATTGAGTATAGACAATCATATTCAACTACTGAGTTTCGATTACCGAGTATCGAGTCCTGACTACCGACTACCGACTACCGAGTCTCGAATTAAGACTATGGAGTTAAGACTATGGAGTATAGACCATTGTATTCAACTACCAAGTCTTGACTACCGAGCATCGAGTCCCAAGTACCGAGTCTCAAGTTAAGACTATCGACATTAGGCTATTGAGTTAAGACTATTGAGTGTAGATTATTGTATCAGACTATCGAGTTAGGACTATTGAGTATAGACCATTGTATTCAACTACCGAGTCCCGAATCCCGAGTACCGAGTACCAACACCAATAAGACTATCAAATATATACCATTGTATTCAACTACCGAGTATCGACTACCGAGTCCCGACCATCGAATATTGAGTTCCAAATCTCGGGTCCCATCAGGTTTTGGGTTGCGGTACTCAGGTCTTGGTGAAATGTATAAGGAAATACAAATTTTGCATGATAATACATTTTTGTGAGTTTCTGTGTGCAACATATCCATGTTTCATTCACCACAAATCACCGAGTCTCAAAACCTGAACACCCGAAGCCCAAAACCCAAAACCCTGACATATATTGTGTAGTACCGGGTTTCGGGTTTCCCCTGACATTGTGTACTACACTCAAAGCTCGAGGATCGAGACTCAACACTGGTAAAAATGGATTTCATGTAAAATTTGGATGTCCTTACACATTTCACCGAGTGTCGAGTACCGAACATCGAGTCCCGAGTGTCGAGTACCGAGCATCAAGTCCCGAGTGCCGAGACCCGAAACCCGAGACCCTGACATTGTGTACTAAACTGGAAGCTCGAGGATCGAGACTCGACACTGGGAAAAATGTATTTCATGTAAAATTTGGATGGCCTTACACATTTCACCGAGTATCAAGTACCGAACATCGAGTCCCAAGTGTCGAGTACCAAGCATTGAGTGCCGAGTGCCGAGACCCGAGACCCGAAACCCGAGACCCTGACATTGTGTACTGAACTCAAAGCTCGAGGATCGAGACTCTAGACTTGAGACTCAAGACTCGCAAAAATGTATATCATGCAAATTTGGATGTCCTCACATGTGGAGTACTGAGTACCAAGACCCGAGATGGGTTTCGGGTTTCGGGTCTCGGTACTCGGTACTCGACACTTCGGGACTCGATGCTTGGTACTCAACACTCAGGTGAAATGTGTAAGGATATCCAAATTTTACATGAAATACATTTTTCCCAGTGTCGAGTCTCGATCCTCGAGCTTCGAGTATAGTACACAATGTCAGGGTCTCGGGTTTCGGGTTTCAGGTCTCGGGTCTCGGGACTCGGGACTCGATGCTCAGTACTCGACACTCGGGACTCAATGTTCGGTACTCGACACTCGGTGAAATGTGTAAGGACATCCAAATTTTACATGAAATACATTTTTCCCAGTGTTGAGTCTTGATCCTCAAGCTTCGAGTTTAGTACACAATGTCAGGGTCTTGGGTCTCGGGTTTCGGGTTTCGGGTCTCGGCACTCGGCACTCGATGCTTGGTACTCGACACTCAGGACTCAATGTTTGGTACTCGATACTCGGTGAAATGTGTAAGGCCATCCAAATTTTACATGAAATACATTTTTCCCAGTGTCGAGTCTCGATCCTCGAGCTTCGAAGTGTAGTACACAATGTCAGGGTCTCGGGTTTGGGTCTCGGGTCTCGGCACTCGGCACTCGATGCTCAGTACTCGACACTCGACACTCAGTGAAATGTGTAAGGACATCCAAATTTTACATGAAATACATTTTTCCCAGTGTCCAGTCTCAATCCTCGACCTTCCAGTTTAGTACACAATGTCAGGGTCTCGGGTTTCGGGTCTTGGCACTAGGCACTCGATGCTCAGGACTCGATGCTCGGTACTCGACACTCAACACTTGACACTCAGTGAAATGTGAGGACATCCAAATTTTACATGAAATACATTTTTCCCAGTGTTGAATCTCGATCCTCAAGCTTCGAGTTTAGTACACAATGTCAGGGGTTTGGGTTTCGGGTCTCGGGTCTTGGCACTCGACATGTAAGGACATCCAAATTTGCATGATATACATTTTTGCAAGTGTCGAGTGTCAAGCCTCGAGCTTCAACTTTAGTACCGAGTACTGAGTATCGAGTATCGAGTACCGAGTACTGAGACCCAAAACCCAAACCCCTGACATTGTGTACTAAACTCGAAGCTCGAGGATCGAGACTCGACACTGGGAAAAATGTATTTCATGTAACATTTGGATGTCCTTACACATTCCACCAAGTGTCGAGTGTCGAGACCCGAGACCCGAAACTGGTCTCAGGTCTCAGTACTTGGTACTCCACATGTAAGGACATCCAAATTTGCATGATATACATTTTTGCGAGTGTCGAGTGTCGAGCCTCGAGCCTCGAGTTTATTACACAATGTCAGGGGTTCGCGTCTCGGTACTCGGTACTCGATACTCGAATATCGAGTTCTGAATCTCGGGTCCCAAATATTGAGTCCTGACTATCAAACATCGAGTATCAAGTCCTGACTATTGAATATTGAGTTCCGAATATCGGGTCCCAAATATCAAGTCCCGACCATCAAATATCGAGTTCCGAATCTCGGGTCCTGTCGGGTTTTGGTACTCGGGTCTCGGTGAAATGTGTAAGATACAAATTTTGCATGATCATACATTTTTGCGAGTTTCTGTGTGCAACAATATCCATGTTTCATTCACCACAAATCACCTCTCAAAACCCAAACACCTGAACACCCGAAGCCCAACACAACACAGTCCATTTATTGAATCACCGAGTACCAAATGCCGAAACTCAAAACTCGAGACTCGAGACTCAAAACTCGTAAAAATGTATATCATGTAAAATTTGTATTTCCTTGCACATTTCACCGAGTGCCGAGTACCGAAACCTGGTACTACACAATATATGTCAGGGTTTCAGGTTTCAGGCTTCGGGTGTTCGGGTTTTGAGACTCGGTGATTTGTGGTGAATGAAACATGGATATGTTGCACACCAGGATTCGGTTTTTGGGTTTTTGGGCCTCAGGACTCAGTGATTGGTGAAAGTCAAACATGGTGTATTCAGGCTTTTGGGCTTTGGGCTTTGGGTTTCAGTGGTCAATGGTAGGTATATGCACATTTCGAGTCTCGAGTTTTGGCACTCGGTACTCGGTAGTTGGTAGTTGGTAGTTGGTAGTCGGGACCCGGGACTCGATACTTGGTAGTTAAATACAATGGTCTATACTCCATAGTCTTAACTCGACAGTCTAATCTTGACAGTCTTAACTCAATAGTCTTAACTCAATAGTCTTATTGGTATCAGTGCTTGGTACTCAGTACTCGGTAGTCAAGACTCGGTAGTCAAGACTCAATAGTCTTAACTCGGTACTCGGTACTCGGTACTCGGTAGTTGGTAGTTGGTAGTTGGTAGTCGGGACTCAGGACTTGATACTCGGTAGTCGATACTCGGTAGTTGATTATTGGTGTCAGTAGTTGGTAGTTGGTAGTCCAGACTCAGTAGTCGAATATACACTAGGACCTCAATTAGCGTGAATACACCTAAGCCTCACAATAACATTTGTTTTTCAAAGACAAGCCTGATAATGATTTTTTGTCAAGCTTATATCTTGCTTATATCTTACCCTATTGACAAGATAAGACTAGCTATAGTATTGCCTTGACTAGCAGCACATATTCTGTCAAGAAGGCTAAGCATCATAATGACATTTCATAATTGACTCACATGCATGGCACAATTTGGGAACTCTTTTTTGTAATGCTCACATCTCACTCAAATCTCATTCTTTGATACACATAAACCAGCCTGCTCATATAATATATCTAGCCATAGCCCACAAGTTTCATACAGATCCATCAAGTATTGAGTGAAAGGGAAGCAAAGTAACATATGTGTGAAAAGTAACAATTGACACCTATCACATAAAAGTCACATTTACATATGATATAGGTTGAACATTTCATTAAATATTAGTAGCATATATGTTACACTACACAAGGAACCTATACCACACTTTGCCCTGAGGGTGGAAGATGTGTGGAAGTGATATAATGGTAAAGTAAGTTCATGCCAGCATTAAGGTCCAACAACTACTCAACTGACCATTTTCGATGTTTTGAGTCTTTTGAGTTTCCCACACTCTTTCTTGTTAGATTGTTCTGTAATGTTAGGCCTATGATACTGAATATATTTTAAAGGCACTCCAGGTGTCTGATGATTAAATATCAATGTTTGGAAGGTATGGGCAGCTTATCAGTAGAAATAGAGAGTATATACACTAGCTCAATCCTCTGGCCTATTTTGAACTGATGTTCGGTATACAATGCACATATATATGCACCACTAATGATATATGAGCAGGCTGGATCACGTATGCAAGTGTAATGGAGTGCAACACATCAAAAACATCGAATTTATGATTGTATGTGATTTTATTCCTGTAGAAGGATCCTATACATATTTTAAGGTAACTAAGCCATAGATATACTAAGAATATGCATATGAATAGACCCCCTACCCTCCTTGAGGTCCGGTCCTACAGGACAAAATTTCGCAGGGGTAAACAACCAGGAGAAGGTAGGTATACTGCATCACAGGGATTTGTCCTATGGTCCTGGGCTCCTGATACACTATTCCTACTGTTGAATGGATGCTAGGGATAAAGTACCGAGTATCAAGTCCTGAGTCCTGAGTCTTGAGTTAAGACTATCGAGATTAGGCTATTGAGTGAAGACTATTGAGTATAGACCACCATATTAGACTATCGAGTTAGGACTATTGAGTATAGACCATTGTATTGAACTACCGAGTACCAAGTACCGACTCCTGACTCCTGACTACTGAATCTCGAGTTAAGACTATCGAGTTAAGACTATCGTGTTAAGACTGTCGAGTCTTGACTACTGAGTACCGAGTCCCAAGACTACCGAGTATTGAGTCCCGAGTTAAGACTATTGAGTATAGACTATTGAGTTAAGACTATCAAGTATAGACCATTGTATTCAACTACTGAGTACTGAGTACCGAGGCCCGAAAGCCTTGTTCACGCGACCCTGGTACTTTCCCACGCATAGGACTACCCACTACCTATCACATTGAGACTATCGAGTTAAGACTATTAAGTATAGACAATCATATTCAACTACCAAGTTTCGACTACCAAGTATCGAGTCCCAACTACTGAGTCTTGAGTTAAGACTATTGAGTTAAGACTATGGAGTATAGATCATTGTATTCAACTACTGAGTACCGAGTACAGACTCCCGACTCCCGAGTACTGAATCCCAAGTCCCGAGTACCGAATATTGAATACCGAATAGCAAGTCTCACATTAAGACTATCGAGTATAGACAATCATATTCAACTACCGAGTTTCGATTACCGAGTATCAAGTCCTGACTACCGACTACCGACTACCGAGTCTCAAATTAAGACTATTGAGTTAAGACTATTGAGTATAGACTATTGTATTCAACTACTGGGTCTCAACTACCAAGTACTGAGTAGCGAGGCCTGAAAGCCTGAAAACAGAATCCCGGTGTGCAACATATTGATGTTTCATTCACCACAAATCACCGAGTCTCAAAACCTGAACACCCAAAACCTGAAACCCTGACATATATTGTGTAGTACTGGGTATCGGGTTTCAGTACTCAGCACTCGGTGAAATGTGTAAGGAAATACAAATTTTGCATGATAATACATTTTTGTGAGTTTTGAGTCTCGTATCTCGAGACTCGAGTTTTGAGTGTTGGCACTCGGTACTCGGGTGATTCGATACATGGACTGTGTCGGGCTTCGGGTGTTCAGGTTTTGAGACTCGGTGATTTGTGGTGAATGAAACATCAATATGTTGCACACCGAAACTCACAAAAATGTATTATCATGCAAAATTTGTATTTCCTTACACATTTCACCGAGTGCAAGTTTAGTACACAATGTCAGGGGTTTGGGTGTCGGGTGTCGGGTGTCGGTACTTGGTACTCGACACTTGACACTCCATGCTCGGTACTCGACACTCGACACTCGGTGAAATGTGTAAGGACATCCAAATTTTACCTGAAATACATTTTTCCTAGTGTTGAGTCTCGATCCTCGAGCTTCGAGTTTAGTCCACAATGTCAGGGGTTCGGGTTTTGGGTCTCAGGTCTTGGCACTCAGGACTCGATGCTCAGGACTCGATGCTTGGTACTCGACACTCGACACTCGGTGAAATGTTATTTCATGTAAAATTTGGATGTCCTTACACATTTCACTGAGTGTCAAGTACCGAGCATTGAGTCCCAAGACCCGAAACCCGAAACCCATCTCGGGTCTTGGTACTCGGTACTCCACATGTGAGGACATCCAAATTTGCATGATATACATTTTTGCGAGTCTTGAGTCTCAAGTCTAGAGTCTCGATCCTCGAGCTTCGTGTTTAGTACACAATGTCAGGGGTTCGGGTTTCAGGTTTCGGGTCTCGGCACTCGGGACTCGACACTCGGGACTCGATGCTCGGTACTCAATACTCGACACTCAGGTACTCAGTACTCGGTACTCGGTACTAAACTCAAAGCTCGAGGCTCGAACACTTCGACACTCACAAAATGTATATCATGCAAATTTGGATGTCCTTACATGTCGAGTGCTGAGACCCTGAGACCTGAAACCCGAGACCTGAACCCCTGACATTGTGTACTAAACTCGAAGCTCGAGGATCGAGACTCGGACACTGGGAAAAATGTATTTCATGTAAATTTGGATGTCCTTACACATTTCACCGAGTGTCGAGTGTCGAGTACCGAGCATCGAGTGCCGAGTGCCGAGACCCGAGACCCAAGACCTGAGACCTGAAACCCAAGACCCTGACATTGTGTACTAAACTCGAAGCTCGAGGATCGAGACTGTCTCGGTACTCGGTACCCGACACTTGGGACTTGATGCTCGGTACTCGACACTCAGTGAAATGTGTAAGGACATCCAAATTTTACATGAAATACATTTTTCCCAGTGTCGAGTCTCGATCCTCGAGCTTCGAGTTTAGTACACAATGTCAGGGGTTAGGGTCTTGGGTCTCGGCACTCGACATGTCAAGGACATCCAAATTTGCATGATATACATTTTTGTGAGTGTCAAGTGTTGAGCCTCGAGCTTCGAGTTTAGTACTGAGTACCGAGTACTGGGTACTGAGTCTCGAGTATCGAGTACCGAGCATCGAGTTCCGAGTGTCGAGTACCGAGTACTGAGACCCGAGACCCGAACCCCTGACATTGTGTACTAAACTTGAAGCTCAAGGCTTGAGACTCAATATTCGCAAAAATGTATATCATGCAAATTTGGATGTCCTGACATGTGGAGTACAGAGTACCGAGACCCGAGATGGGTTTCAGGTTTCGGGTCTCGGGTCTCGGCACTCGGCACTCGATACTCAATACTTGGTGAAATGTGTAAGGACATCCAAATTTTACAATACATTTTTCCCAGTGTCGAGTCTCGATCCTCAAGCTTCGAGTTTAGTACACAATGTCAGGGGTTCTCGAGTCCCGAGTCGAGTACAGAGTACCGAGACCCGATACCCGATACCCAAACCCCTGACATTGTGTACTCAACTCGAAGCTCGAGGCTCGAGACTCAAGACTCGCAAAAATGTATATCATGCAAATTTGGATGTCCTCACATGTGGAGTACCGAGTACCGAGACCCAAGATGGGTTTCGGGTCTCGGGTCTTGGCACTTGGTACTCGACACTCGATACTCGGTGAAATGTGTAAGGAGATCCAAATTTTGCATGACATACATTTTTCCCAGTGTCGAGTCTTGATCCTCGAGCTTCGAGTTTAGTACACAATGTCAGGGGTTTGGGTCTCGGGTCTTGATACTCGGTACTCGATAGTTGGGACTCGATAATTGGTACTTGATACTTGATACTTGGTACTTGGTACTCGATACTCGATACTTGATAGTTGGGACTCGATACTCAGGACTTGATACTTGGTAGTCAGTAGTCAGTACTCGGTAGTTGGGACTTGGTACTCGGTGAAATTTGCGAGTGGAGTCTCGAGTTTTGGGTCTCGAGTTTCGGCACTCGGCACTCGATACTCAGTAAGGACATCCAAATTTTGCATGACATACATTTTTGCCAGTGTTGAGTCTCGAGTCTCAAGTTTTGAGTTTAGTACAGAGAAACCCGGTACTCCACTATATTTCAAGGGTTTGGGTCTTGGGTCTCAGGCCTCGGCACTCAACACTTGGTTAAATGTGTAAGGACATCCCAATGTTACATGATACACATTTTTGCGAGTGTCGAGTGTTGAGTGTCGAGTTTTGAGTCTCAAGCTTCAGCACTCGGCACTTGGCACTTGGTACTTGGTGAATCAATAAATGGACTGTGGCGGGCCTTGGGCTTTGGGTGTTCAGGTTTTGAGACTTGGTGATTTGCGGTGAATGACATATAAATATGTTGCACACCAGGATTCAGCTTTTGGGCATTTGGGCCTCGGGCCTTGGTGATCAGTGAATGTCAGACATGGTGTATTCAGGCTTTCGGGCTTCGGGTTTCAGGTGGTTGATGGTAGGTACCATGTGTTCGATTCTCTGGTGCCTACATCAGCACACTGATTCATTTGTTATCCAACTATTTAAGCCCAGTTATGTTTATTGCACTCATTTACCTGTGCCCACCCGTGTATATAATAACAACTACCTCAGCCCACCCGCCGATATAATATGTATCACTACATCAGCCTATATGTGGATATAGTATACTAATGCCTCGTGCACCCATGTACACAATATCTCACTACGTCGGCCCACCTGTCTATGTAATATACCCCTATGCCAGTCCACCCGTCTATGTAATATACCCCACGTCGGCCCACCTGTCTATGTGATACACAGCTACATCGGACCCACCTGCCTGTGTAATATACTACCACATCGGCCCACCTGTCTATATAATAAATATTTCACCTCACCCTCGGCCCACCCAGTCTATCTAATATTTCCCCACGTCGGCCCACCCGTCTATTTAATATACCCCTACGTCAGCCCACCCATCTATGTAATAAATAATTCGCCTCACCCTCAGCCCACCCGTCTATGTAAAATACCCCACGTCGGCCCACCCGTCTATCTAATATACCCCTACGTCGGCCCACCCGTATATATAATAAATATTTCACTGCTCCCTCGGCCCATCCGTCTACAAAATGATACTAATATGTCAGCCCACCTGTCTATATAATAATATTTGCTATACATCTCTCCTCAGGTCTATAATATATGTCAATCCTACTCTACATATTACCCACATGGGCCCACCCGTCTCCATTGGAAATAATATTTCTCCTGGCCCACCCTGTCAACATCGGGAATATACATAACATCGGCCCATAACCCGCTGGCCCGTATTACACGGGATATTATGTAGGTCAGGTGACCCGTATAATACGGGATTTGTCACTGAAGGGGCTCAGCTTAGTGACAACTGGTCTGCAAATGACCCTCAAGTTAATGCATCTCTTATCCTCAGAATGGCAATCAATACCATCAAGCACAACATCCTTAGAACATCACTTAGTATCATGGATCCTACATTGAAGAAAGCAAGATGGTTCACCATGATAGCAAAAGATCAGACTGTAGTGTACCAGCAGGGTCAGATTGCTGCATTGTCAAAAACCGTCACAGGTTCATTTTCTCATGCATCATTTTCAATGGCCATGGATGTGTCACCAGTGGATGATAATGAAGGGACACATCAGCTACCATTAGCATGGGCCAGGAACACTGAAATTTTGAGAATTAATCATGAAAAGGTGGATTGGATAAAGGCAGAGCATGAACAGGTTAGGGTCCACCAAGGGGTCAACGAGAGTTCAGCATGAAATCAAAAAACACTATCAAGAGAAGCAGTTGTGAAAGAAGATAAGACTTGAGCACAAGCAGCTCAAGATCAGGTAGTAAGAGAGAAAGTAAAGAGGGAAAAGGCAGTTAGAGATGTAGCTGCGATGAGAAGCTTGAGAGCAGGCCAAAGCTTGGGAGCAAGCTGCAAGGAAGGTGGCTGCACTTGAACAAGCTTGGGAGCAAGCTATGAGGGAGGTGGCTGCACTTGAACAGGCTGATCAAAACTGACTGGAGTACACCAACTGCAAAAGAATAGAGTAGGAGCCTATCACCAGACTAATGATGTGCACAATGTTGTCATACCAAATGTTACTGAAGATTTATAGGCATAGAGCACAATAAGGATGATGGAATGAATACCTACCTTGTTGAAGAGCACCCTATTTCCCCCTGCTCCTTCTTGCCTCTCTCAAAACTCACATCCAAAGACATTGATTATGATAGATAACACTCTCAAGATCATGTGAGTAGGTCACCCATTTGTCTATCTAAATCCAGGTGTACTCACAGCACAGAATGACAACACCATTTAACATCCCCTTGCTGTGATGCATCTTACTGCAGAGACCATCCCTCTCATCAATCAATATCACCTCTTCCAGGTTACAATCAATTGCATTCTTACAAAGATTCTTATCATGGTGGAATCTTCCTCTTCTGCATATGCTACCTGTCATGGACATTTACATTCTCCAATATATGCTTCTCATCATTATCACTCTCACTCTCCTACATATGCTACTTCAGCTAACATATACTGACAATGGATTGACATTATCACAACTAACCGTGCACCTGCTCTTGCCTTTGAGCTTCTTCATAGACTTCCACAAATTCCTCCACATCAGGTCCAAAAATGGGACCAACAAAGATTTGCATATTAAAACTAGACTAACTGATATACTTGTTGTTTGTAAAGGCAATAGAACAGGGCTCTTTGAGAACAACAGGAAGGTTCATATAGTGTGAGTGTGAGACAAAAATGAAACAAAATACACAAAACATACTTTGCATAAGTAATGAATATTGACACTCATGGTGAGACTGTAGAATATGAAGACAGTTATGCTGATGGCAGTGTTCATTAGATGTAGAGGGATACAGAACATCATGTCACAACAATAGAGCCTAATATGATTCTTCAAGTTTTGTGAATCATCCAATGATAGGATGATATATTAATACTAACACACAAAATAATAAGAAAAGACTCACCCTATTTGAAAAAACACTTTTGGACTCATGCAGAAATAGTCCCCAATGCATTGGGCATGGATGCATTAACATGGATGAGGGCCAAAAACAATCATGGGTGAAATTAACATCAGGGTTCACATGGATGCATGAAGAGATGGAGGTGGTGAATAAAACTGCTGGAGGCTGTAAACTATTGAAGGAGAGGTGTGAAGAATGAAATTCTTCATGTGGGTGGTCCCTGAGTATGAAAAGGGTTGGCTTACAACAGCTAGAGGCCAGTAAATATAATAGAAAAAGATATAGACTCATCTTTGTGTCCATCTCCCTGTAAACCATCCAGAATGAAGTTCAGGCAATAATGGTAGAAGAGAACATCTGGGTGGCAAGATTGTTGATGCAGGGTGATTGGTGATTGTAGAGCACTGTAAAGTAGCATTGTAAAGGGTTGAGGTCAGGGAGTATATAGAAAAAAGATACAGACTTACCTTTGGCCCCTCCTTCCTATAAGCCATCCAGAATGAAGTTTGGGCCATAGTGGAAGAACAAAACATGTAGGTGGCAATATTGTTGGTGCAAGATGATTGTAGAGCACTGTATAGTAGCACTGTAAAAAGTTGAGGTCAGGGAGTGCATTGAAAAAAATATATGGACTCACCTTTGCATCCACCTTCCTCTAAGCCACTAAGAATGAAGGTTGGGTCATAATTTGAGAACAGGATGTGCAGGTAGTGAGATTTTTTGTGCAGGATGATTGTAGAGCACTGTAGAGTATGATTATAAAAGGTTGAGGTTAGGGAGTACATTGAAAAAAAAAATGAGCTTACCTTTGCATCCACCTCCCTCTAAGCCCTCCAGAATGAAGTTTGGGTCATAACTTGAGATCAGGATGTGCAGGGGGCAAGATTTCTCATGCAGGGTCATTGTTGGATATGACATAAGCACCCTAGACTACAAGATGAGATACATAGCTTAATAATTTATGAAAGGAAAGACATGAAAAAAATAAATGTTGCAGATGCTGCACTTTGAACCATTCCTCTTTCTGCTTTATGGATAGGATGAACCAGCATTACAGAATCTACCTATGATCATCCATACTCAATTCTATGCCAGCCTCTCATCTTGCAACATGTTTTGCCTCCTAGTTGCATCCTTTAAAGCCCCAAGATCAACATTTAATCAGATAAGACATAATAGCAGAAAACCAGAGAAAGTACAGGACCACCAGAAATGGCCAAGAAAGTGTGGTGCCAACAAGAGAGAATGATTATCATGAGTGCAAAAGACCAGACATTATGTAAGTGAATATTGTCCCAATACATAGTCAATACAATTATGAGAGGGCAAAGTCATATAAGACAGCAATATATGAAGAAAATAGATACATAGAAGTATCAAGACTACAATTAGAATATTATATGCATTATTTGAGTGTTTAAAGTCCACATTAATGCCCTATCTGACTGAACATCAATCTCGCATCCTCAGCACACCAACAGATAATTATTTTCAATGTGAGCATGGTACATATACATATACAAAAGATGAATATATGGATGTAGGTAACTAAATCATTCAACAAGTGTATGCAGTAATCAAATTAAGCAGAGATGTGAGTCATATTGGTAAACCATGCTTATCTAATTGTTGACATGCATTGCTAACAAGTTCAAATTACTCACATCTGAGGTATTAATCATGATCTGCAATGGGGTAATCACTTGTATTGACAAAACCAGATGATATTCCATATCCATCTGACCCTTCCTAGACCCATCTGCAGATGTCCATCATCCATCCATGTCTATCTGCACCCATCTGACACTCACCCATATATGCATGGATGATTTGTCATCCGTTCACATGTATTAAGGCCATGCTCAAGGGAGAACTAGATCCGAGGGGCTTGGCTTCAGCTCGTGCGCTGTGCCCCTTGCCCAAGTACATATCCCTAATTTCTGGGGGTCTGGTAGTACTATGGGTCCGGTCGTATGTGACCCAGTAGTACAAAAGATGCTAATAGAGGTATAGACTGCTAAGGCTGGAGCTGGTAGCAGAAAGAGACAGGAGTAGACTACCTGAAGGTAGAGCCAATAATAGAAGTAGACTTAGGGATCTACCTGAGTCTAGTGTCGGAGGTTGACAGGAGTCGGAGAACACAAGTCCAGGAGGGTCAGGAATGAGCAGGACTATGTATAATATTCGAACTGAGGTTTTACATGAATGTACAGAAGTTTATATACTGTAGGAATACTAATGATAAGTAATCCAGAGTTCAGGAGGCAGTGAAGGAAGCATATGGTGAAACTATTAGTAAGTCCAAGCAGATCAAGTAAAGTAAAACAGATCATAAGGAAATGGAACTGGAAATGAAACAAGTACCAGATATCAATAAGCAGTCAGAAATCTACAGAAGCTGGAGAACCAGAAGTAAGGGGGAGTTCTAATTGGGGTTAGGTCCGGTGGAGCTGACCTATCTGGAGATCAGGTCTGGCAGTCTGGAGGAAGCGCACTACTGGGAAGGGTTTACAGGTATTGGAGATCTGGGATATGACAACATGACCAGAAGCATATGCATGAATGTGGATACATAATAAGAGGCATCGGAATGTTTTAGGTGTACATGTAATAGTGAGTGTGTTCAAGGCAAGTTGTGGACTCTTAGGTGGAACATATGGTCAGTTAGCAAGCGGGTTTTTGGCCATATATCAGAGGTGCTTTGGTAGATACTTTCCCTCAGTCATTTCTATTGCCTCCTTTGGCAGCGGCTAAGTGTGGATTGCATCTGCTTTACTTAGGGGTATCTATGGATCACATCTGCTCCTCTCAGTCTATCCACAGATCACATCTGCTTCACTCAAAGTTTTCTTATACATAGCCATCATGGGTGATGGTTCAGCACCTACAGCATCCACTAAGACCTCATAATCAATAGATGTTTTGTCCTCAGGCTGATCACTGGAAATCAGGTGCCCAGATGCAACATGTTCATGTGACAATAAAGGGTTCACAGTTGTGGTGCTGGAGAGGTACAATCAACATCTTCAGATGTGTTGAGTGTAGCACCATCAGTATATGTATCAGGTGTTGCTTTAGGTGTTGCTTTGTAATTAGAACTGGGTATCTGGACAGATGCTACTAGCTCAATCATCATAATGGTATTAGTAAAGTGAGACAGCACAAGAATACCATCCTTAGAATATTTGGAAGGCCCTTGATCATCCTTCATCTGTAAGATGTCAATGTCAAAACAAGAACAGAACATTTTACAGCTAAACTTTGGCAGTGAAGAATGTGAATATGTTCACTTATGCTCTGCAGACATCCTACCTTGGAAGAACTGATGATGAAGAGCAAATGAGCCACATTTCAAAGTTACTCTGCCTGATCTCTGTGCCATTGACCAGCCTCCCTAGTGCATGAAAGAGGTGACTCAGGAAGCAAGAGTGTGTTTCCATGTTCATGATCACAGAATACAGATGTTCCATTCCTAGAGCTTCAAGAAAATTATCTTCCTCATGAAAGATCATATTCTGAGGGTTCAATGAAATTATAATAACATTCATATTGATGTTGATGTCTGTCAGTGCCAGCTGGCGAAATCAAAGGAGCATCCAGGTTGCAAGGTTCAGAAAGACTTGAGAGTTTCCCTGCTCAAATGCAGGCCTGTGCCAGGTATCCCAATCAGCTAATGCAGGAGGGAGCTGAGCATCATAGTAACCCCTAATGTTAAGTTGGAACATGTCAACATCTGGATCTGTACTTCAAGGACATTACAACTCACCAACCACTGTAATGTGAGTGAAGAACATTGATTCAAACCAATGGTGATGTGTCATGTCACGTGGCTTGGTGGTGGCACACCCCATACACATGCAGTCCCCTCAGGGAGCCGCGCATGTGCCACATCAGCGCATCAGAGCCAAGATCACGTGATACGATGCGTCAACATTGATTCAAACCAACAGTAACACGTCGTATCACGTGACCTGTTCCAGCAGCCAAACCTCAAACCTCAACCTCACCCAGTGGTCCCCCCAGGGAGCTGTGGATGTACTCTGCCTATCCACAGTCACTGGTCCACACTGTGTGTGTGTGGACCAGTCCCTGTAGACACACACACCCACCACAGCCAAACCAACCAATCACTGCAACCAACCAACCACTGCACTGCATCCACTGGTAGGCAGAGTTTGTGGACCATGGCACGTCCATAAGTGGACTCTGAACTTCATCCACAATAATGCCCACCATCTCTTGTCCCTACTTTACCCTTCTTTCTCTCTCACCACCACACTCTCCCAAACCTACTTTCCTCACCCTTCCTCATCTCATCCCCATCTTCCACGTCTCTTCTATTCAATAATGGTGCAGATCAGCAAGGTCAAACAGTCTATGCATCTACGGTGGGTGCGGGTTAGGGAGGCACAGTTGAGCGCTGCCGGCCAGACAGACAAACAGGTAAGTCCTCTCTCTGTCTCAGTATTTTCACTAACTATTTGCACCCTACAGATGCAACAGCTCTCCCCTGCTGCTCCGCTTCTGTGCAGGAAGCGCAGACACCAGGCTCCAGTCCCTGCTGGATCTGGAGTATATCTTGCCACATGCTCGCATGCCGGCACTGCAGCCGCGCTCTATGTAGGGAGTCCATCCCTCTTTCTTTCTTCCCATTCACTTACACAATGATGAGGGAGGTGTTGTCCCCCCACCTGCACTCTCACCCTCACCACCACTACCACTACCACCACCACCAACATCTGCCGCCTCACCCTCACCCCCACCACCACCAACACCTGCCGCCTCACTCTCATCCTCACCCCCTCCTGGCCTGTACTCCCTCGCACCCATCTTCCGTGTCCTTCCCAAGATGAAGGAACCCCTTACCATCAAGGAGAAGCTCATCAAAGAAGAGGATATCAAGGAGGAGCTCATCAAGGAGGAGCCAGTCCCCCAGGATGATTAGGTACCTACCATCTTGAAAGTAGCTACATAGAATAGATAGCTGCATGGTTCATCGCTTGTTTCCTACATAGTTCACCACAACCTTCCGGTCACCAGTGTAGCTGACCTTACTAACCTACTCACACACAGGAACAGGCCGACGAACAACAGGACAATGGACAACAGGGCAACAGGGTTGATAGATGATTGTAGGTTTTGTAGGTGGATGCCTCAATGCTTGAGACCCTAACCCTAACTTAGGGTTTAAATTATGGCAGGAGGGTGACTACTTGCCTTTTTGGGAACCCTAGATTACAATATGCAGGGGATGCTCCAACATGGCCAGCAGCTCCCTATGGGGACTGTCGCTGGTCTCAGCAACACGACACAGCATATGTCGTTGAATCAATGGTAGTATGTCTGGTGATGTGACCTGTTGCAATCAACATATGTGTGGTCCCCTCAGGGAGCTGCACATGTTGCATGTTAGTATATTAGTATACTCCTATGAGATTGTTAATAGAGGTCATGTGAGACAACATGTCAATGTTGATTGAACAGATGGTGACATGTCGTGTAACATGGCCTGGTGCACCGTCTACACATGCAGTCCCCTCAGGGAGTCGCGCATGTTCATGTCAGAAGAGAAGTCATGTGAAACGACACGTCAACATTGAGTCAACAAACACTGACGTGGGAGAGGCCAGTGATATCTTCAGCATTCTCCCCAAGTTAGAGAACCACCTTACCATTAAGCAGGAGTTACTGGTATTTAAGCTGGAGGATGCTGCACTGAAGTTGGAGGATATCAAGAAGGAGGAGGACCTCAAAGAGGAGGTGATCAAGAATGAGCCGGTCACTCAGGATGTAAGTGATCCTGCCAGTTGCTGTTGTTATTAGGTAGTACATCCACTCTACCTATCCTTCTCAATGTAGCTATCTTGATAGCTACACAGTTCAACCTTCCTAACCTTCCTACATACCCTTCCTACAACCTTCACCTTCACCTTCACTATCCTTACACCTTCCTACATAGTTCAGTATAACCTTCCAGCCACCGGTGTAGCTGACCAACTGACCTATGCCAACACAGGAACAGGCCGATGAAGAACAGAATGATGAAGTTGGGTGAGCTCCAGAATACTCAGATGGAGATGGCAGGGGATCACATAGTCAGTCTAGTAGGTTATGGGCACTTCTAGAGTTAGCTAAGGTTCATAAATTTCCAGTTTTATTATCTCCTCAATATAAAATATATGACTCCCACTGTATACAAGTGTCTCAAATTTGCACTCATACTTCATGTGTAGTGGGCTTCTAGGACTCCCACTGTGTACAAGGATCCCAGATTTGTGCTCATACTTTATGTACAGTAGGCTTCCAGGACTCTCATTGTGTATAAGAGTCTCAGATTCATGCCAGTACTTCATATTATATAGGGCTTATAAGTGAGTTGGGGTTAGGAACAGGTATTTTACCATTTTTAAAATATAAGGTACTCAGAATAGAGCATTTTGAGAATCCAATGTATAATCATCATTGATATATAGAAAGATATGTTATATACAGTGAAATATCAATGCTATGCAGGTAATGACCAGTACAAATGTGCAGATACAAATATGATAAAGCATTGTGTGAACTGAAGCATGTGCATATTGATACATATGGTTATGTGCAATATATACAGTGGCTCAAAAAATTACCTCAATGTTTGCACATTTTCATGTAATTGCATCACTATTTTATGCTTTTTACCTCTACTATTTAGTATGCTATTTGCTTAAACAGTACTGACAAGCCTGCAAATGCTACTCAAGTGACAAAAAAACCATATAATATCTTGAAGCAGCTTATTACATTTTAGACACCATGTTATGACTTGGGGGTAAGTAATATCAAGGCTAGAATTAGGCAAAAACATTCCTTTCTTTTCTAGCACTATTGAAGAGGAGATTATAATCCTTATTATTGCCATCCATTTGACCTCAGATTATTCTATCTGCTAATAGTATAATGTTCATTCAGCTATTCATAGTACAGCACTAGTGATACATAGCACTATTTACTCTTACTTTTTTTGAGCCACTGTATATATTTATAATAAGACATGTACATGTAAGTACAAACAGGGATGTGCAACATATATACATGTATATACCAGTGCAATCAAACACTGATGATGGATATGTGTACAAGATATATAGAATATAATACAAAATCTATTGTTAGCAACCAATCAAACAATGAGAGCACTTAAGGGTTCAGCTTGAGATGCAGATCAAATAGGATAAATGGGAAATCTTTGAATATATTGTAAAAGACAATAACATATTTTCCTTCAGTAGACTGATGTCAGGTGCAGTGGCTTACCAGATGAACATCTTTGAGTGTTCTATTGGTAAAGAACTTATGGAAGCAATAGGAGATATCCAGGGTTTCTGGCACATGGATTCTAGGAATGATCCTATGATATTTATTATAATGACTATGTTGTTACATATACCTCCAGGGATAATTATTTATCTTAGTGCTGACATAGTATAACCTATAGCAGATAGTGATCCTGGAGCCTTTGTATTGGGTAGGTTTGGCCTGTATATATGGCCCTTCCAAAATCCTAGTCACCTTTCTTGTCTTTAAGGGTAATAATATTCATTCAGGATTTGCTCCTAGAATTCCAAATAACCCTATGGGCAGTTATAACAGCATTAATAATTATGACCAAAGGAGCTTAACTCATAAGGTGGCTGCTGACTAGAACTTAGTTGGTCTAGTCAACTGGCTTGTTTATGTGAGCCATATTCCAAAAGTTTTGTTAGCACTACCCATGAAATGAGTTTCTACTAAACTGTTCAAAAAAGGTACATTCAGATGCAATTATTAGAATAACTGGAAGAACCAAATTACAAAGTGAGCTAATGAGAGTGAATAGGACTCACTAGTGTCAGTTGCTAAAGCATGATCAATACAGGACTGGCTACCTATGGGTGACACTATGTAAATAAGTATAAACAATACCTAATCAAGTAAGTAAGTCACATTAGATACTAAGTAAGAGTCCAATAGAGTGAGCAGCATCTATATATAACAAAGAACTTGCACCATAAGATGTCCAATCACTACAACTGACAGCAATATCCAATATGCTTTTACTCTGCCAATAGATTTTGAAAATTAAGCAACAATGAAAAATGCTGATACCAGAGATTTCAAATATCTCAACTATGTCTAATATGCTAAGCCAAACAGCTCCAATGCAATTAGAGATATATTTACATAAAATTTTTGAGTATTCCATTAACATTATGAAGGAGGTCATATAATATTTTCATAGCTCTTCAAAGAAAGCAAACAATTCATCCAGTAACCTACCTAGTAGCTAACCTCCAATATGTTCCAATATTGCCAGATGTGACAGACTCTGAGTCCATAAATGTAACAGATAAGACCCTGAAGGATTGTAAAGCAGTAAACAAATAAAATAGGAAGGCTATTCTAGGATTCTAGATGGGGTATACATGTACTCAAGAAACCAGAGCACCAACCTCATCCACACCTGCTCCATAAGCAAGTTTCCAAGCTAGAGATACAAAGACAGAAAAAGCAAAAGGCTCTCAAGAGACTACTGGGAAAAATAGGAAAAGAGTACTTGAGTCTAAGAACCAGCTGGACATCTAATAGTAGATTTTGAATTAGGGCATTGACAAAGATGATAAAGATGGACTATAGTGTGAAGTTGAGTACATTGTAGATGATCTGCTGCAGGTTTGTAGTATAGATAGATCATCATATGCAAGCTGACTTTTTGGTAGGATGATATGATAGAATACCTTGTCAAGTGGAAGCATTACAATGATTGCTGGAACTTCTAGGTTTCTGAATCTTTCATATATGTGTTAAGGTGCCTTGATATTCTGGATCTGATATTTACTTTTCTCTAGTAATTGTCAACAAGCTATCAATCAATATCAGGTTATATCAATTGAACCCAACCAAGCTACTCAATGTGAATTGGTCCTCCTTAAGACCAGACAGCCCTACAAGGTTTAATTACTGAGAGAAGTATAGATTATCAAGCATCTGCTGTAAAGAAAGCCTTTGGATATCTCACTAGCAGTTAATCTTATACTGGTAGTCACTCTCTAATGTCTATCAATGGTTAGAACATCTTAGAAACCATCCAAGCTCAAGTTCTCAAGGATAACAAATTGCAATCTGTCACTAGGAGTAAATGGAATGCTGTCAACACTCCTATTATGATTAATCAAATTATATATGCAGCCAAAATCCTCCCTACTCTAGTGACTCTCTTGACCTTACTAATTTTGTAATCTCATAGCAAATTGATTAATACATAACATTCCTGTATTGTTGAATGATCTAAACTTTGTCCCTTTTAACAGATGATCTTCTTCATGTGCTGAGAAATGATGGAGAGAAGGCCACTACTACTGCAAAACTATGGCATTAAGTTATTAAAATCAGTGAGTACTAGTATTCTATTAGTTGTGGTGATTAAACATCTTATGGTGTGAGTTATTTGTCTTATGATGCTATTCACTCTATTGGACACTTACTTGGTATCTAATGTAACTTACTTACTTCATTAGGTATTGTTTACACTGATTTAGATAGCTTCACCCATAGGTAGCCAGTTTTGTGTTGATTGCTCTTTAGCAACTGACACTGGACATAGTTCTGTTCACTCTCATTTGCTCACTTATGGCTTGGTTCTTCTAGTTATTCTAATGCTCCTATTCCTATTGTGCACTTATTGATGTCTTCTGTCTAGGTTGCTGACTATGTATAGACTGCAAACATGGTCAAAATTATCACAAAATTATCTAATGGCATATTACATTAGCAAGGCACTAGATATTGTCAGCAAATGTTGCTTTGTACCTCTTGAAATGTATTTCGTTATAGGTAGGTTACATGGAAAGATAAAAAGACTGATAGAAAGTGTCTTTTGAAAAGAATTGTAAATAACATCAACTAAGAAAAAGAAAGCACTGGAAAGGCCAAGAGCTTAGGCAATCTACTAGATCTAAAATAAGTACTCAAGATGTGCAGTGCCAATTATAGATGTCATCACATCACCATGCTCTGAGATAATTCTTACTAAGAAGAGACTCCATCCTATACTGACTTAGAATGTATTAATATGCACCTGAAGGTCATAGCACTATCAGTATGCCTGGAATTCTGCCATGTTTATTTAAAGGAAGGTAAGTACCAGAAGTAGTACCTGACTATCAGTCGACTGGACCGAATAGTAATGTGGAGGTATTATTTGAGCTTTTATACAAGCTCAGTTCCTACATTATGGAATTTCATATTGCTTGTGGAAAAAGTATTGTTTTACCTGGTATATGTGCACCTGGAAATTATTTTCTTCTTTATAATACATCTCTCCTTAATGACCAGTCTTCCAACTTCCTAGTGCACCTGCAAAGAGACTGCTAATTACCCTGAGATCATACAGTGTTCACATAGTTTATGTAAGTTGGTAATGCCTCAGTGGCCCTTGGTACATCCTATATTCAGCTAAAAGAGAAGTCCAGGCACACCATACTACCTCTCCTTAGTGGCAGGAACAATCTGCACTACTATTATCTGCTTTGCCTAGGAAAGCTCCTATAAAAACCATTGTAAAAATATAAGATCAATAATTCTAGTCACAGTTTAGACCAGGTGTTTTTATGAATGGGAATATATAGTCTGCTTATCCTTTAGTAGAAACTGATCACATATTACTACAGAAAGAGCCTCTTGGCTGTGCCTTCAACTATGGATATGTCTAACAAATAGTGGCACTTGTTTCTGCTTTTCCTTCATCAAATGTATCAGTATCATCATCAGGCTCAAAATTAGCGGTCCATTTCACTTCTTCACATAAGTCTACAAATATCTCTATTCTTACCTTTTTGCATCTTTCTTTATATGCTAACTGCCTCTATTCTTCTTTGGAGTCCTACTCTTCTAGTGCTCAGAATATATCCACTATTTTATTCCTTCTGGATTAACCTTTAGCACAATACTATTGTTTTTATAAGGAGGAATTTTTGGATCTATTTATCATTCTGCAGCCTGGTCCCAAAAGTATAAAATCTAATCAAAAGGCTTCCACTTTATCTGACTATGTTGAACTTGGCCCTGTAAAAATTTGTACATATTCTATGCACATTCTATATTATTCTGTTAGAATAGGGAAAGGACCAAGCTATAAGTGAGCTAATAAAAGTGAACAGGACTATATCTAGTGTCAGTTGCTAAAGAGCAACCAATATAGGACTGGCTACCTATGGGCAAAGCTATGTAAATAAGTGTAAATAATATCTAATCAAGTAAGTAAATCAAATTAGATACTAGGTGAGAGTCTAATAGAGTGAGCAGTATCATAAAACAAATAACTCACACCATAAGGTGTCCAATCACCACAACTAACACTATTACAAATCAAATTGCAAGCCCAGTAGCAATGGAGCATACTGAAGAACTTTAGCAATTAATACTAGACTATAGGTACAATACACTCTTTAGTATATACAATACAAAAAATCCTTACTTCCTTTGTGTTGTCCTACCCATCTCGACTTATTCCTATTGCTTCCTTTACATTCTTCTATATTTCTACCTCTCTTTTAATATTCTAAATTACCCTACACTCTTTCACTTGCAACCCAGTCCATTTCCATGTCTTTTGAAAATCCCAAATCCACTATTCATATTACTAAACTTACCACTTCTAACTACTTTATCTGGAAAGGTGAAATTAAAACATATTTTCACATCAAGGGCTTATGGCTATTTGCCAATAAGTCAGAGAAGCACCTTACAAACCCCTAAGCTGATGTTCAAGCTAAATGTGATCTCAAAGTAGACAAGACAGATAGAGAACTCTATCTAATCTGTTCAGTTAAATAAAGGATGTACATTGATGCTGTCTAAGATGATCTTATTGTCATCTGGTTTACCCTTGCTTCTATGTATGTCCAACAGTATCTTAGAGCTTGCTTCAATGCTTGGAATGACTGTGAGTCTCTAAGCATTTTTATAACTAGGATAGAGGATAACATAACTAAGATCTAGGAACTTCATCCTAAAAATAGTGCTAAGGCTTGTTCTATTGCTAACTTGGATGCTAAGCTAGTTTGTATGGCTATAGTTTGCTCCTTGGGTGAAGAATACAGTCATTTGCATCCTTTCTCATATTTCTAAAATCCTTGAACAAGAATAAGCTTAAGACAGCCTTCCTAAGTAAGAAAATGAAGTGAAAGTATCATTCTGAGGTGTGACTCACAATATATGACAATGCCAGACCAACTGAAGGTTTTTATCTACTCTGTATTTGCTAGACACTTTCAATGGAATGACTAGCTTGTTCATATATTTATAAATATTAGACAAGAAGCACTTATACTTTTTATTTATAAATACCAATTATACAGACATTAACTCTATTATAATATTACACATGACCTACTATTCAATTACATATATCTATTTTCCTCTTAGTGCCATTTCAGAGCATAACTATAAACAAACATAATATAATTTAGGAAAAACTTTTTAAAGTTTATTTGATTGAAACATACTTTTGGAATCTAAAGACAAGGACAAGTGCATCTAATTCTTTTGTATATTGAATAAAATATCAGAACTCTGTCTCTGTCCTTTCAACTTATTATCTCCTTGATAAGAATAACATTTTTTTCCACAAGTTGAAATAACCTTTTTTCTTAAAAGTATGTACTATCATCAAAGAGCTAAGGAATAGAATAATATTAATGATATGAATGACAGAATAAACTGTAGTACATCATCAAAATGACTCAACCTACATATGACTATACATGACAATGTTACAGCCACTACAACTGTCATATGTATCTGGCATAAGCCTTTAATATTAGAAGAGTTCCATTGTCATATGTGATAGTTATGAGAGAGGATGGCAGACAATGTTGGAGTAGTCTGACCAGGTAAGAGATGTTTTTGCAGCTCAAATAGAACAGGTACTTATTTGCAGTAGTATAGTCTTTCTTGATTGATGGTACTTGTTCTTGCAGATTCATGAAGAAACTTGCACTGACTTCAGGATGAGCTTGGCCAGCTGAAAGCTGAAATCAAGCAACTGAAAGGAGGCAGAACAGACTAATCATCACCATCTATTCCCCATCTACATATTTGTCATATCCCTTACATCAATGTTTGCATTATGTTCTGCCCACTGCTTAATACTTATACATGCAGTTCATTCAACAATTACTTGTTTAGCCCACATACTCTTTGCATTAATCCAGAATACTCATACCATCTTGTGCACTATTATCTTTGATATATGAGTACCTAGATGAGATATCACATAAATGGTTTCATATATTATATACATCATAATGGTACTGCTCATCAAGTTTCCAAATATTGGTTTGCTGTGTATAGGAAGTCACTCATTTATAGACTGAGTCATATGATCATTGCGGCAATGATGCTCAACCCTATATAATGTTACTATTCCTGAATCTTTCCTCTGTTCTGCTTTTCTTCATAACTTCCATCATCATAATTGTTAAACACACTGCAATTGACATTTACTCACACTTCTTATTGTCAAATGCACCATTGCTGATTGACATCACCTAGACCTTACATTGTCACTTTTATACCCAGAGATGGGAGCACATCTGCAGTGGAGATCACGCACAATGTCGGTGAAATTGTCTGTCTCAAAGACCAAGATCTTCACACAAAACTCTTCCCAGCTGAAACAGGTGATGTCTTTCTAGTACTTCAAAGACTATGGCTATGACAACAATGACAAAGTGAATGATTCAGATGACTCTGAAATAGAAATTTTTCCAGCCAATTCATGAGTCACCACATTTAAGCCTTCTTTGTGTAACATCTCCCAAGAAAATTGCCATATCTCCTTGAAGTCACTCACCAATAGATTGTTTGGGAGCAAGAATTCCCACCATGGTCACTGAAGCATTGAACTAGCTAGACCACAAGATAACTCTACTCTTCCCTGTCAATAATATCTCAGTGGTTAAACTACTTCAATTTCCTATATCAGGAATTGCCATGTGGCCTAAAATCAGACCCTTGGCTACAACTGAGCCTCATCTAATTAAAAGTGTGACCCTTAATGACAAAATCCTTCCTAAGGTGTTAGTGGAATACCTTGCTAAACACTCTAGACAGGCACTTTTGGATGAGATGAGGTTCATATGTGATCCTTGCACTGATAATGCACTGCTACCTATGTGGATAATATAATTCTGGGAGTTGGTGCACCAGTACCTACTTGATTAGGTATTGTTTACACTGATTTACATAGCTTTACTCATAGGTAGCCAATCCTATTCACTCTTATTAGCTTACTTGCAAACACACCTGAGACTTTAGGTTTATTTTCAGTAGTTACTTGTCCAATGACACCATAGTGACAATACAATAGCTTACTGACCAGACTTTTTGGAAGAATCCACTTCCAAATCAACCAGCTGTTAACCTTCTTTTGGGGTATTATTGAAGATCAAAATGGCAATTGCCTGATAACATTTCTAACTGGCTTTTGACAAGGGGAAAAAAAATCAGACCCCACCTGAGTGCCCAACTGCATGTTCCTACTCTCAGCATCTATAGTAATACTGCCAGTGGGAGAAATAGGAGACTCCTTTCTGGAAATCACCATCTTACCCCAAGGGTTTCTCCAATGCCTTTGCCACACTAGTACATGATACAGTAGATTTCTTTGATAACTTTGCTGAAGGCTTATCCACTGCTTCCTCACCCTGAGCTTTGGGTTCTTTCTTATTAAGGAAGTTACCTTTGGGTTCCTTGATTATTACATTTTTAGAAGGGACCTTGTCTTCAGGATGCTCATTAGTCTTAGAGAGTTCACTGATATTTTTGACTTGTTGGCTATCTTTAAAAAGAGCCTCTGTACAATATTAAATAAATTAGTCTTTGACCAGTTACTAGCACAGAAGCCAGAAACTTACACATACTTGAGATTGCACCTGTCATATCCCATATCTCCGACATCCACAAACTCTTTCCATCAGCGCGCTTCTTCTGGACCGCCGGACCTGAACTCCGGACAGGTCTGCTCCACTAGACCTAACCCTGATTTAGAATCCCCCTTACTTCCAGCCCTCCGGCTTCTGTTGATATCTGCCTGCTTATTGATCTCTGGTATCTATCTCATTTCTGAATTCATTTCCTTATGATCCGTCTTACTTTACTTGATCCGCTCAGACTTACTAATAGACTCACCATATGCTTTCCTCACTGCCTCTGTACTCCGGATTACTGATTAGTCAGTATACCTACAGTATATAAACTCTTGTACTTTGTTGTAAATAGTTCAGTGTGAATATTATACATAGTCCTGCTCATTCCTGTCTCTCCAGACTTGAGTTCTCTGACTCTCGTCATTCTCCGACACTAGACTAGGGCAGACCCCTAAGTCTACTTCTGCTACCAGCTCTACCTTCGGGTAGTCTACTTCTCTTCCTTTCTGCTACCGGCTCCGGCCTTAAGCAGTCTAACTCTTTGATTGATATCTACGGTACTACCGGGTTACATATGACCAGACTTAGTACTACCGGACCCCTGGAAATTAGGGGCACGTACTCGGGTAAGGGGCGCAGTGCACGAGCTGAAGCCAAGCCCCTCGGATCTAGTCCTCCCTTGAGCACGGCCTTAACAGCATCTATAAATGCATTCAAAATTACAGCCTTGCTGAAGGAAATATTATTGAGAAAGACATTCTGGGTGTCTGCAGCAATAATGCAGTAAACATGAACAGTTTTGGGTTGGGGTGAACAGTAGATGCACTCAATTAACTGCCCTTCATCAGGAGCTGACCAAAGTGAGTCCCATGAAAATATATAGCAAGGAATATGAAGAAAGGATAGGAGAGAAGAGCGCAAGTGAAAACTCACTATAATGGTTAATATATTGGCACAAGACAAATTTAGGCCTGTTAGGCCAACACTAGAGATAATCAGGACACAAGGACCATCTCATCTACTATGTTTGAATTAGATGAGGATATCTGTCCTAGTAGAAGTTGATAATTTGCCAAGGATCTGTAAACTTTTGATGCCAGGAAGCTCAAGTACTTGTGATTGAAAAATGTAAATTGTCGGGAAAATAAATAATAATAATAATCTATACCTTGATCACCTGCATATAGCTAAAAGGAAATGCATAATAAACAAGAATTTTATCACAAGGTGAGCCATCTGCACTATCCATAATAATTACAGTACACATGTGCATGGGTGTACATGTGTCTGACTCCAGAAAGCTCACTGAAGGCCTTGACTTCATGAAACACAACATCAAAGCTAGATTCCCCCCAACACATTCATCATCATCAACACCCATTCTAATAAGTACAGCAGAATGCTCCAGCACACTGGAGGGCACACTGGTGGCACCAAAACTCCAATCACAGAAATTGTGACCATGTACCTTGGCAATAAATTCTTGAAAGTGCTTCACTTGCTGCAAGGAGCAACAAAACCATTGTCACTGCCAAGAGAGGGAAGTAGCCATAGTGCAATCTCACCCCCAAGGTCAGAGGAGGTAGAAGAGTACTTCTTCTGATGAGCTATGGCCCTGCAATCAGGGTTCACCATCACTTCAATTTGGTGTCTTGATGCGATAGTAGTACTGCTTCACAGAGCCTCACATGCAGATGTTGGACCATCCAGGTGTTAGCAGGTAAGTTGTGCTTTAAATATTTTCAATCTTTGCATTCAGCATTATCTCCTGCAGTTATCCATATGCGCCCTCGTAAGCCTCATATTCTGTCTTCTCACCTGGTTTGACATATTTGAACACGCAGATCAAGCAGAACTCGTTACATCAACAGCTGCTGCCATCCTTGCCTCACTCACTTCCACAAACGGCTGGGCCAGCATTCTTCTCAACAAGCGCTCCTTCCTAGCAGTTTGTGCTTTCACTCCCTGGCTCTGCTTTGCCCTCCTCATCACACCCAGTTACATGCCCTACAAACAGTGCACCTTCAATCCCGAAGGTCAAATTAATGCTCAGTGGTCTCGCAAACTCGGTGCAGATGGTCATCTCAGGATCCAAAACAAGCTTCATTGCTGCGGATATTACTCACCCTTCGTCGAAGCCACTACCTCCCAAACCTGGTACTCCTGCTCCATTCTCCCAGGGTGCAAAGAAGCTTACATCAACTTCGAGAAACACGTCTTGTGCCTTTGGTATACGATTGCTTCCTCCCTCGTCCCACTCCAGCTTGTCATCATGCTCGCAGGCCTCTTGTGCTCAAACCATGTAACCTACCGCTTCGGTAAAGGCACCCTCCCATGGCAGGTATGATTCCCTGGCGATGAAGTTGCGAGAGAATATGAGCGAGCGAGCAAGGGACGACAGATGGATGGACTACTTTTTTTTGTTCACTGACATACCGCTCTGATACGTTTTAGACTCTTGCTTTCTTATTTACCCAGATGGAGCTAATTGTCTGCTGCTGGCTGCACGTTCTTTCTTACTTACTAGTCTTGTTTGTTCCTGCTGTGCTTAGTACGTGTTCGTTCTAGTGCACTTCATGTACATGCAGCTTTTCAATGGCATTCTCTACATACAATCAGTGAATATACTGTCATAGATTCAAGCATTTCTCGCATGTTTGGATGCAGCATGAGTCGACATTGTACTAAGCGCTGAGCAGATTTCCTCGTATTAGATCTTCAAGGCATTCAAGGTAAAGTAAAAACACAATGGCGGGAGCAGGATTTGGAGGATGGAGAGGCCCGAGGCATGATGGGAGGTTGCAGGGAAGGGTGGTGCGAGAGGGGAGGAGGTTGATACATAACTTGGGACCGAGTGATCTGGGTAGCAAATTGATTGGTGCGGGGAGTAGGTATATATCCCTAGAGTGTGATCCCAGCAGCGCTAAGTGAGAAAATGATGTTGAAAAAAGATACGGACTCACCAAGTCCTCCTCCTCCCTATAGAGCGCCTGGGGGGAAGATTGGCGCATAACATTGGACACAGAGGTCCGGGCAATGAGCTAACTGGCGCGGGGAGTAGATACAAGTCCCTAGAGTTGGATCCCAACAGCAGTAAGTGAGAGAACAACATGATGAAAAGATACAGACTCACCTTTCCCTCCTCCTCCCTGTAGAGCGCTGAGGGGGAAGATTGGGGCATAATGGGAGAGGGAAAGATATGGGCAGCTAGATTTTTCGGCAGGGTCGTCGTTATATGCATCTTGATAGGTCCAGAAGATGTCGAGTTGCCTGGAGGTCATGGTGAATATAGGCGAGGCAAGAAAGGCATTGAGAAGGCGCGGGAAAGTGAACTTTTCGCAGATGGATTTACACAACACGATCTTGATGTATTTAATCCGGGTTTTGGTCCGGGGAGAAGAGAATTTTGAGGGCTACAAGATGAGATAAATGTGTCTGAATAAAATGTTGAAGGAAGTGGATGAAAAAAAATCGATTTTGTGTTCCCGGCACTTTGCGCCAAAGTGGGAATATAATACATGGTCTATGTGTTGCTAATTTTTTTCGTGACAATTCAAAAGAATAACCAATATGATTGACGCTCAATAGTGGGACTCAGAGTAGATTTTTTAATTGGGGTTAAACTTGTTTATACAAGTTGAATCGATTCGTGATGCTGGTCGAAAAAGCTTTTAACCTCGTGACTCAGTGTCATCCTTAGAGGCCCCTTACATTTTGGATATAAGTGTCTAACAGATGAGACTTGTCTCTTCATGTTTGCACTCCTGTCCTTCAAGCACCGTTTTGCTCGTGCACATTTTGCACCATTTGTTTTCATCAAAAATTGAATCTTCGCTTCACTCAAATATTGGTCATTCTTCCAAAATACATGTCAAATCCAGCAAACTCAAGCAACAATGCCAGCAGTACGGTGCAAACACAATCGTCTCTTAGGGGTCCCGGAATACGAGGGACTTCAGTTGAAACCGACACTGATGGAACGCATCTTTCAGAACAAGATGTGGTGAAGAGATGCCACGACATCGTCCAAGACTTCAGAGCTGGAAAAGGAACTAAATTTGAGGCATCATATGTCATCTCTGGTATCATCAGGGAATGTGTGCCCTTATCCTCAAGTGAAGACTCCACTGATATCGCGGCTATCTACCTTACCATGCTCGATGAGTGGGAGTCAGAGCAGTTTCGAGCTAGTTGACGAGGATGGGGAGCCGGAAGAGAACAATGTTCAGTTGAACCAACGTCAAACTCGCATGACGAAGAAGAATCTCCTGGAGAGGATCTTGGGAGTCAACGAGCCAGTGTCAAGCCAGGACTACCTGCTCAGAAGCAAGCTAAGCTCAATTTCACCTGTCTCAAACTTAAACCGACAGTACACCAGGAATCAAGTAAGCCCCTATCCGCCAATCTCAGACAAACCATCCGGATTCTCCAGAACTGGTCGCAGGACCACAAACAAGCAAAACTTAAACTCATGTACCACAAATGAAGTCTGGAGTTTCATGAGTCAGGGTGGGCAGATATCGTCGCAGGAAGAAGTATCAACCTTGACGCCATCCATACAATCATCACCACTTCATGTGCCGTCGATAAACATACCAAAAAAATCGGAGATGTTGAATTCATGTATGGAATCTCAGAAACGGCCACAAAGAAGATTACCACGCAGGGACAATGGAATGCAGCTTGGAATAGAGCGGCTCAAGCCCTCAAATTCGCTTTCCCTTATCAACACGATGAACTTAATGCCTATGCAGAACACATCAACGAGTAATTCGACCAACAATTGGACACGTGCCATGGTTGAGTCCTTCAGTATGAGTTGTCCGATTTTGAATATTTCAAGCACATCTACAGCTTGCACTTCTCCGCCAGTGGAAGACTACACAATGACATCGGAGAGTCAAGTAAGTCCGCAGGACAAGAATCATCAAGTTTGATCAAATGTGATCCCTGCTGAAAATGGAATATCGGAGAGTGCACACACAGCGCAGCCAGCTGTCACTATGCACACGTCTGCAGCATTGAGACAGACGGCTGGGTGTGTGCCCACCGACATGTCAAAACGAAGCATAACGACGATGGTAAGGCCAAATCAACCTGAGGGATCTCTCATGCGTCCTCACTATTGTTGAGGGTTGGTGTGGTCTCCAACAGATGTTTCATTCAGTCCCACTGCACGCTCCTCGGAGTATGCAGACCCAGTTCCAACAGCGCCTTTGGGCCTTGCCAATAGCGATGCAGCCTATACTGTCGCTGATCATCCGGAACTCTTCAAAATAGTCACTCCAATCAATGTTGATCGCTTTCAAAGTCTCTTAGCGGACCACCCTAATCAGCCTTTCCTTCAGTCGGTGTGTCGAGCCCTGCATGAAGGATTCTGGCTGTGGGCAGACACGTCAGACGAGTCCTACCCTTGGACCAATGATAATTCAATGCGAACATGCACGAAATCAGACAACCAGCAAAAATTCATTGAGGAACAGCTTGAAGAGGAGATAAAACTTGGATGAGTATCAGAAAGTTTTGGAACTGATCTGTTTCCCGGAATGTATAGCATTCCAATTCATACAGTACCCAAACCCAATTCCAACAAGTTGTGCCTCATCATCGACCACACTGCTGGGGACTTCTCGTTGAATTCAATGATCGACTCAGACTCTATTAAGGGAACCAAACTCGATGGCTTACATTCGCTCGGAGCTTCACTGCTTCAATTTCAGCAGGAACATCCTGATGAAAACTTAGTGCTGTTCAAATCCGACGTTTCCCAAGCATTTCAAAGATTACCTATGCACCTGCTGTGGCAAGCCAAGCAGGTGCTAACAGTTTGTGGTCAACAGTACGTTGACCGTAATAATAATTTTGGAGGGTGAGGTTCACCCAAAGTATGGATATCATTTATGTCACTTGTGGCATGGATTGCGATCCATCAAATGTTGATTGAAGCCCTGAAGCTCTATATGGATGACTCGTTTTCCTTTGAGGTGGCCGGACAGATGCTGTACTATGCCCCATATCAGTGTCTCTTCCCGGCCAAACAACTCGTCTTTTACAGCTTTGGGACGAGATCAGTGTTCCTCATGACCATCCAAAACAGCTGTTTGGTTCACCACTGACAGTTATTGGCTTCGACGTTGATCCAAACGCCATGTCCGCAATGCTACCACCACATAAAAAGGAGGAACTTGTCTTGCACTTGTATCACTTCACAGGCAAGAACTTTCGGTGGACACTTTGCGAGTTTCAGCAACTTGCTGGATGGTGTGAATAGTCTTTTAATATCTTCCCGCTCCTTAAGCCAGGACTCTCTGCTGTGTACGAGAAGATCTGAGGAAAGAATAAACCTCACGCAAGACTCCATATCAACAACACCATCATAAATGAGCTCACGTGGATGGCAACTCATATTGAGCAGCTCCCTGGATTGTTGTTCTATAAATCATTGGATTTCAACCCACTTTCTGATGATGTAGTTGTTGCCTACACAGATGCATCAGGAGTGGGAATGGGCCTATGGTTTCCTCATGATAACTTCACGAGTCAGGCACCTTTGCCTAACAATGCCCCCAAGGACACCATCTTCTTTTTTGAGGCCCTTGCTGTTCAAACAAACTCCGCACTTCTTCGATCCGAACATCTGACCCCACGGTCACATGATTTCCATTCTTCACAGAAAAATCGCTAAGTCCCTTCCATGTATACGGACTGACTGGGGACAGTCAGTATTTGAGTCCCCCGCAGATGTAGGAACCATCCATTTTCTGGCCTCACAATGGATGATTACCTATCATTTGGTGCTCACCTGGTCAGGTGCCATTTCCGTGGTCATCTGCTCGTGTCCATCAGTATCTGTCCCATCATGCACCTAACAGATACGCATTCCATAGCGGACATCATCAGGATCTCTCGGGTTCCGTCCATCCATGTCCTATCCATGCCTGTCCATCCCCATTGGTGCGTCATTTATCTCTTTCTGTCACTCTGATCATCCTCAGTCCGTATTACATGTGCATTCCCATACATGAGGCCGCTTGTCATCATTTACATATTATTCTGCTGCGGACTCGCCTATACTTACCGCTACACTTAGGATGATTCCGAGTTCTTACAGATCATGTTAAATAGTCATGCTGATCTCTGGCAATACACTTCCTTCTACTCCCTTGGACTTAGTGTCTAAGTTCGTGTGATCTCAAGTCCCCTTAGTCTTCCATCCCACGGACCATAGCACAGACCCCTTGCACTCTTACCACCCATACTTTGCACTCCTTATCCGTACTACGGATTACTATTGGTAGCTCGTTACATTGAGACCCTGAGACCCTGAGACCCTGACACCTTGACACCCTGACACCTCGTAGATTCATAGCTGTACCACTAGGCATCCGCTCCAGATCACCTGTCCCCGCATCGGACTCCATTTTTACAAGTCCTTTTCACTTCCACGTCTGTAGCGGATCACATAGATCATAAGTCCACAGGCTTGATTCCTTCGCCTTATCGCGGAGAGTATCCTTCAGTAGCTATCCCCTTGGGACAAGCCAACACACTCCCACTCATCCGGATCAGTAGTCTCTTTCTACGGACTACTCAAGATTACTTTCTCACACCGCCGAGCAGACAATGGTGAATTTTGTGGATGTGTGGCTTTCTCCATTCGACCCTATAAGACCCCGCTCCTTCCTCTTCTTTCTTCCTCAATGATCACCACCTCCCCACTGCCAATCACCATGTCTACTAGCTTCTCCTTTGCCATTGCCATCAATCCCATTGTTGAGAAACTGCAGTGCAAGTTTGCGGCCATTAGGACGCGTTTGGATGGTGAAACAGCTTCCATCCTGGACAATTCTGAGGGGTTGGAAGAAGAGTGGAGGGACTGGATTTTGCGCTGGCAGACGTTTGTGGTGAGTACCGTGTTTGCTTCTCAAGTTTCGCCGTTTCTGACACGCATATAGAAGGATTTGTCCGAGTGCATGGGTGCCCTGGTAGCTAAGGGCATCCTGTACACTTTCACACCTGAAGAGGTTGCCAAGGGCGAGACCGGCAATACTACCTGTGCCCACTTCGTCGCTGAAGTCAAGGCGGCGGACAAGGAACGCGTGCGCAAGAGCGCTGAAGAAGATCGCGCATGCAAGAGTGCGGCTGAGGCTTTGAAGACGCCCGCCGCCGAAGATAAACCTATGGATGAGGAAGGGCAGGCTACCGTGTGCGCCCTGCGGTTGGAGAAGGGGAAGCGGAAGAGAGCTGCCGAGGATGTTGACTCCGAGGTAGAAGATGCGATGAATAAGGAGATCAGGGTAAAGGTGTGTGTCAGCTTTGTCTTTCTTCATTGCTTCAGCTAAATCTTTTCCGTCTCAGCGCCCTCCAGCCCCTCATATGACCCCCAGCAACCGCACACTTGGTCCAAAGTCCACCAAACACGCCGTTCGTTGCAGCAAGTGCACACTTGTCAACCGCAACTGTTATGGCCTTCCTGGTGTTTCTTGTGATGGCTGCAAGAAGTTGAAGGTCGGCTGCTCCCACTCGAAGGGCAAGAGGCACTGTGTTGCTACTCCCCCTCCCGTTCCTTCCAGCTCGCATGTTCGTGCGTCCGGACAGGCTCACACACCTGCGGATGATGCCACCACTGCTCCTTCCATTGAGCCGGAACCAGAGGCCGAAGAAGATGCAGATGGGGAGGAAGTAGACAAGCCAGAGGTGATCCCCAGCCTGGCTCATTCTGGCTTGGAGGATGATGAAGTCACTATCCGTGGTGAGATCCGCCACCTCTGTGCCAAGGTCTTCCAGGCCAACGCCCTCTTAATGGAGGTGGCAAATGGTCTAGACCTCTTAGAATACCGCTTGAACCGCAAGTAGGATTAGTTGCCCCAGACAATTACTGTACTTATATCTCAGGGCTCGAAGTGCATAGAAATAGACTCCGTGACCAATTTCGTGTGTGATGCCTTGTCCCGTTCCATGTCTGTGTCCTAGTCCATGTCCGTGTCCTAGTCCATGTCCATGTCCTATTCCATGTCCGTGTCTGCATCCCCATTGGATGCCTAAGAGATGAGTAAGGTTAAATGAGCGTGCATCTTGTGACGCAAGAGAAGGTGAAATAGTATATGGATCCATTTTGCGGACTACCATCCGTCTTGCTTTCTTCATCGTGCTTCCTTCTTCTATATCTTCCTGTTCCCTTGGTGTCCATCCGGAAAGTGATCAAATGTGTGTGGTGCGCTTGAGTACGCGTGTGAAGGAAAAAGTTATACATAATTAGTTGGAGCGCACTGAATAATGAGAATATATGAGTCTTCTTGATAATGACTGTCTGGATGTGATATATGGGGCTGTGCATGAAAACGCGGATTACGCGGTAAGCGTGCTGTGAGATAAAAAGAATGTAACAATAGGGTCACCGGATGAATCCCGGGGTGAAACAGATACTAAGTATGAGACAGAAAGTTCTGGAGTTGGGTATGAGAATTGCAGTTGTGTTACATGTCAATGCCGATATCAAGTTCCTCATCTTCCAGCTCTTCAACTTCTTCTGCTGCAATGAGATCCAGTACTTCATCGTCCATGCCGGTGATACTGGTGACAGATATCTTGGATGTGCTACGGGAAAAATAGGGGAGTATGCGGAACGCCGCATAGCGTAGTTTGGATACTGAGCCATCTAGTTCTGATAGCATGTAAGAGCCTCCCTTGGTCCGTCGGACAACTACCATGGGTCCGGGGTATCGCGGCTTCATCTTTTGACTTAGCTCACTCTCGACCTTCGAATTCCATACTAAGACTAGGCTTCTGGGCTGAAAGTCGTAATCTTTGATTGAGTTCCGGAAGCATTCTTCGAAGTCGTGAATCAATTGGTACCGTGCTGCCATCACTTTGTCCTTTATGGCGCTAATGTCTGCTTGCCATTTCTGTAACTTATATGGTCAAAACAGAAATAGGTTTCAAACTTGTGAAAAGATATCTTTTGGCGGGCTGGTACATATCATGGAGGGTACTTCTAGGATGGATATGAGCCAACAATTAAGAAAAATGGTGGTTGGGGTGTGGAGATATGTCCAAAATACTGATATTTGAGCCAACCTCCCATATCACATGAATGCTGACCTCTGGAAGGTCTGGGATCATTCCCAATCGATTCACAGACCTCAAATACCTTAGGAGAGATGTTTGAAGTATCGGTATTGAGGTGGAATACCGGGATAGTGACATACATGAGGTCAGGAGGAGGAGGAGGACCTTGTATATCTCAGGAACACGATTTTTCCAGGCAATTCTGGCTTTACCATTGTGTTCAGAGGGCTCAATAACCCCCACGAAAAATGTGTTTGAAGGACAGGCTAGTCATATGAAGTCTAGAAAAATCAATCTTTGGGTGGGGCAGCATGACCTGGGTGGCCAACTTTGGAACATGATTTTTAGAGGGAAATCTATCTTTATGTTGCGCTGTCCATGCCCCTCCAAGCGTCCCCGTCCCCAATCATCCTGATCAGGAAGTGCCCTCCATGGGAGCGTCCCCGGCGCTTCTTTCGTTTCCATCTGCCATTCTCTCTGGCTTCTCTCTGCTGTCCGCCCCCTCCCATGCTTTTTCCTCCTCGCTTGCTGCCGTCCCCGTCCCCGGTGCTTGTTCTTCCCATCCGCTCCAGAGGTCGAGACGTCCCTGTCCCCACATTTCATAAGCATCCCTGCGACTCCGTTTGTGTGCAAGCGTCCCTGTCCCCGTGTTTCGTAAGCATCCCCGTCCCTCCTCCTCTTATGTGTGAGCGTCCCCATCCCTCCTCATATCTGCAGCCTCGTCCAATTTGACAGTCTGATGAAGCTGCGGTCCTGCACGTCCGATGGTTGTTGTCCATGATGGTCCGGAACAACCCTGGATGGTTCTGGACGCGTCCATGACCATTTCGTGTCCAGGACCTCTGAGTCTCCATTTACCAGCAAGCCAAAAAAAAAAAAACAGCATCAGGCCATATATGCCGTCGACCGGTCCTTTGCAGAGCTCCTGCATTACTAGAAATGATAGATGCCACAGGTCTAGCAGGTGGACTTCATCCACTGCCATCATGAGATGGTCTCAAACTCCTCTGGACGGCACAACGCAGATGATAGTTCTCGGTGTGGTGAGTGAACAACTCTGTTTTGGTGTCGATGTGTGACATATCTTGGTGTGCTGTGTAAAACTCAGCATGATGCAGACTTATTGCGATGAAGAAAAAAAACTTGGTGACTGGCAAGCACGTCGTTTCGGTGACCGAATCAAGGAACTAAATGCGTCTCGCAGAAACAGGGTCCGAGCCAGGATCTCGGTGTTCATATGTCAGCATGCACTACAACACGTGTACTGGGGCAGTCGTATTATCTCAGGGCGACCGCATACTATCTCATGATGATGAAACAGACTGCGGGAAAAGGTAAAATACTCGAAGGGCACGATGCTCCAAATTGGCCTGGCAGGCTTTGGAATCGTAGTGAAGAGCTGCTGTACATGGGGCCACTGGGTGGAATATCGAGCTTGGACCCCCTGCGCCAACCTTGTGAGGTAGCTGTCGGGACGTCTTTGATGTGCAAGTCATTCATTGCGTTTCTTACCTCCAATGTCAATCGATAAGGTGCAGCACGACGACAAAGATGTAGGCTGACTGTTGTGGGGCAATCGCAAACATTTGGTTGTGAGTGTTGCGATTTGTTCTGCTACCTCCAAACTGCATCAAAGCCCGCCAGAAAATTGATATGCTGCTGAGGGATGACTCTGTCCTGAGTCTCTGCCATTATATACCTTTCATCACTGCATCAGATCAGTTGAATAAACAGACACGAAGGATGATCAATGATGACTCAGAGCTCGTGAGGGGCAACATGGGTCAAGATGAAGTATTTGCTGCATACGTCACGCTGGAACCCATCGGGGGTACACAAGCCGATATTGCTCGGCAGCTTGAATGCCGTGCCTGAGAAAGATTCATGTTTGTGCTTTGTGCAACGAGGCAGATCATATCTTGTTTTACACATGCATAGATCCTTCGCAGAATGATTGAACCTCCGACGGTCGAGACCCATAATATCAATATGCAAATGCAGTGCACCCGCATCCTCCTTTGAGAGTGGAGGGCTGATTTTTGAGTTTGCTTTTTGGAGCATCGACACACCAGCGATGTCTGGCCATGATGTAGCAGTCTACAAAGTATTCTATGACAGGGCTACTGAATTCTCTTTGACACAATTTCAAACTCCGAGCGCCTGAACTCCATCCAAGTCCGGGACAGTCCAGAATGGCTCTGGATGGTTCTGGATGAGTCCGACTCTTTTGTATCCGGGACCTCCACATAAGGCAAGCAGTCTTAAACGTAACTGATCGAACGATGGTATCAGAGTCACCACCACCACACATTCAACATTCACTGGCCCAATATGATGCAGGGTAGAGCCTTGATCACTTGGTCCCCATCCTATTCCTGATGTCGATGCAGCAGCAGCAGCTCTATCACCATCTCAGTTGTCAGGTGAGCGTCATTTCACACAAGCGAGTGCTCCATCACTTATTCTGATGCTTGTTAGAATCGAGGAGCCGGAAGATTACAGCTGAGACTGAGATCTCATTCAAGGCGAAGTGTCATATCCCATATCTCCGACATCCACAAACTACTTCCATCAGCGCGCTTCCTCCGGACCGCCAGACCCGAACTCCGGACAGGTCTGCTCCACCGGACCTAACCCAAATCTAGAATCCCCCTTACTCCGGCCCTCCGGCTCATGTTGGTATCCGCCTGCTTATTGATCTCCGGTACCCGTCTCATCTCCGAGTTCATTTCTTTATGATCCATTTTACTTTACTTGATCCGTTCGGACTTACTAATGTACTCACCATATGCTTTCCTCACTGCCTCTGAACTCCGGATTACTGATCCTTAGCTTATACCTATAGTATATAAACTCTTGTACTTGTTGTAGATACCTCAGTTCGAATATTAAACATAGTTCTGCTCATTCCTGCCTCTCTGGACTTGAGTTCTCCGACTCTTGTCAAAACTCCGACACTAGGCTAAGGGTTGACCCCTAAAGTCTATTCCTATTACCGGCTCTACCTTCGGGTAGTCTACCTCTGTCCCTTTCTGCTACCGGCTCCGGCCTTCAGCAGTCTACTCTTTGATTTACGTTCTTCGGTACTACCGGGTTACATCCCACTGGACTTGGTACTACCGGACCCCCTGAAATTAGGGGCACGTACTCGGGTAAGGGGCGCAGCGCATGAGCTGAAGCCAAGCCCCTCGGATCCAGTCCTCCTTTGAGCATGGCCTTAACACGAAGGAAGACTTCGTTCGACTCATTTTTGATGTATCACCTCCTGGAAATCATCGTGCCAGATTGTCCAGGGCCAAGGTTCAATTTAGAGTCGGCACCACAGTCAGTGGGAGCCTCCACCTTGAGCTTAATCGATCAGAATGACATGGGCGCCCTGAAGACAACGGAGAGCGACAATACGACTTTGCATTGGGTCTGGTCGGCATCAAACACAATGATCCAAACATCGTGATGCCATACCCGTCATTTGTAAGCCTTCAGCGCAGCTGATCCCACTCAGTTTTAATCATATGAAGCAGCTGGGCCTCAATGACTATCGCGATTTTTTCACTCAAGGGATGGAATGGAACACCTGGGTCTTTCATGGAGATCAGTTGAGGGGAGGGCTGATGAGCTTCACCCTTGCGCCCAAGTATGATGTCGGAGGCACCATCATGTTTAGGATGGTGGCAGAGACAGATAACTCTGACCCCAAAGGCGAGCATCAGCATGCATTTATAAAGTGACCATCCTCATTCTGACCAGTTGTGCATCAGATCTGGAGGAAGATGGATATGAAAATTTGGGCTATATCCCCACAAGGAGAGAAATCATCACTGAGTGGGGCGAGACTCCATCTGAATACAATGATCATACAGATTGACTTGCATATCATGTAGTAGTTCATCAGGCATGTCGAGGACAATGGGCATGCATTGGGGTAAGATCATAGTTTATGCATCAGTGGCATAAAAATACGATCGAACATTCAAGATGATATGGTGAGGCATCTGTTGGAAGCAGAAGGGTGCTGAGGCATCCGATGCTCGTTGTCCAGGACGGTCCGGAACAGCCCTGGACAGTTCTGGACGTGTCCGGCACCATGGACAGCTTGTCATGGACATTGTCATGGGTTGGGTTGGGGAAACACAAAGCACAGACATTGATGTTTTTTTTTTCAATGTATTGCACATTTGCAGATATATTTATCAATCAATCGAGGTCATTTGCACATGATTTCCATCATTTTATTGCGTGGTGTGACTACAGCTAGGCATCTACAGATATATATGGGAATCTCATATGCAAGAATCAGTGCGAAATGGTGATGTCTTTGTCGAATGGTGTCGCTAGACAATATATGATGAGTCCCATTCTCGACGGTCATCCATGGAAATCTTATGCTTGCGGCTTGTGAACATGTCCATCATTTTCGGTTGATACAGTGAGGGCCGGTGCTCACTGCGAATGAGTGATCGCTCAGTCATATGTGTAATTTTATCACAATGGCTATATGTAAAGAAAGTAGCGGTTGAGTCGGGCAGCAGTGATAAGAGTTACCCTAGCGTGAATGAGTGACGCAGATGCGTGTCCTGACCCTTGTGAGTGAGATGAGAATGAGAACAATGATGAGTCCATCAGAGAAAGAACTGGGGCTTCTCCCTCTCTATCTCCCTGCAGAACCAAAGGAACACCTCAACACAATTGTTGTACTTTCCTTCTTCAGCCTCCTCGAGCACCGCCCAAGCCGAGAACTCTTCCAACCTCTTGAACATACGATCCGGGGCGAGATCCCTTGTCACCAGGTGCCTGAACTCCTCCTTCTGCCAGATGCAGAAGACTGCCTTGAAGATGAAGGTGTCGAAGGGGCACCTCACCCCTTTCTGGAAGGAGAAGCTGGAATGGCATGCTGGTTCCTCTCCATTGTGGTTCCTGGACTGGGGCAGGCAGCACTGGAAGCAATATGTGTAGGGAGTGAACGTGAAGCTTCTTTTGAAGGTATTGTAGTCTCCCATTGGTGCTGCATCGCACGCCTTAAAGGAGTGGCTGGATTCTGTGACGAGTTGGACTTTGCTTGCAAAGTGAATGGGGCAACGGTCTTTTAAGACCTGCATATATCTGCTGAGGCGGGAGGTGCGTGCAAGACGACTCCTCAGAGCTTGATTAACCCTATCTGCTCTTGCTGAATATGACAGGGAGCTGCTGGGATGCATTGAAGGAGGAGGAGGCGGTGGCGATTCGACCATTGGGGTTATGTGAGCGGACGGCTGCGACGACGACTGTGTAACACTGTCAGAACCGTCGGACGATGCAGACGTGATTCATACCTTGTATTCCTTCATCTTGGATCCTGAGGCATGCTGGAAACAACATGCCATCTGCATCAGTGGGACGGCACATCACGATCGCCTGGGACCCACTCACCGACGGCTGATTGATGGTCTCTATTGTGTCGAGGATCCGAGCTTGAGACAACGTTATATGCAAGCCATACCTGTACACATCATCGCTTTCCTGGGACAGCGGCTGGGCAGGCTCAGGCCCCTGTGTCCATGTGTGAGCACCAGACCAGATCATAGGACGCTTAACGACTCACACTCACATCAAGGATGGTATCAAACAATGAAGGATGCCGGAACGAAGGCAGGGGAAGGTTTTTTCACAGAGCGAGTCCCTCCCGAGCCTGGAATGACGGTCACCGGCGGAGCTGCCTTGCCATGAAGTGGTCTCATAGGGTTTTCGATAGCTTCCATCACAAGTTGTTGCATTGGACTGTTTGGATTGCACACATTGCACGGGACTCCATGAGGCTCTTCAGTGCATCTGGTAGCGAGGTTTTCACCATCCATGCAGACCATGTTGGCATACCGCCTCCATGAGTTGCCACTGACCATCTCACTCAATTCTTTTACGCACTGGTCCTGGCATTGCTTCCTGCCGGAGAAGGACGGGATCCCATTCTGGTCAGTGACGAAGAATACGTGAGACTCTAGCCCGTCGCGATGCACGCGACCCAGCATCTGATTGTTCACCAGAAGGCCATACACTGGCCTGAATATGACGACAAATCTCACATTGGATCTGTCTATCCCTTGAGTGAAAGCCATTGTGCAAGCCATCACCTTTGATTCGCCTCTGTCCCAGAAGTTGAGGTTGTAGGCCTTGGTGTTTCCAGCCTCCCAGAGCTCACTGTGATACACAGCAAATTTGGTTTCCATCCCAAACTCGTCCACGTCACAGTTCATGCCAAAGAAAACCAGGATGCGCTCTTCGTCCTTCAGAAGTGTTTTCAGAGCGTGAATGATGTGGGCGAGAGACTGCTTTGCTGCGACGGGCTCGACGTGTACGACATGCATTCCGATCTCGGGTCGATTTGTCATGTATCTGACCGTCAGGATGGCGTCCTTCTTGATTCCGAACGGTTTGAGATAGCTGATGAGCTGGTGAGGAGGCATCATGGTGGTGAGGAGTATGACCTGGATCTCCATCTTCACAAATTGCTGACTGAGGGCTTTCCACTTCTTGGTGTGACCTGGATGGCAATTGAGCATGTCGTGAAACTCGTCTATGAACACTTGGCTGAACTTCTTCCCCAGAGGGGACATGAGGAAGCTTTCCGGGTCTGATCAGCGACCGGAGATCATGGAAAGATGAGTCTGACTTACCTCGTGAAAATCAGAGTCGAACAGTGCTCCACCTGGATAAATAGAACCTGGACGTTGTCGGCCACCTCTTTGGATTTACAGTAGTCATGGCAACACAGTCCAGTGGCAGCCATCTTTGCATACTGTTCATCGAGCAACGCGGAGAAGGGGCAGACCACCAGGCATTTGGCTTCGTTGTCGAGCACCTGGGGAACCATCTACAACATGCTCTTGCCTCCTCCTGTCTTCATGATGATGATGAGGTCTCGATTTTCAGTCATAACTGAGGTGAGTGCGTGCATCTGCTCCCGGCTCTTTTCTTTCGCGGCAGGGTCCTTCCTGATTATTCCGATCGCCCCCCAAATCTGCCCTCTGACCTGTTCAACCGCCGGTGGGGGTATAGACGGCTGGCTGCTGTCAGGCACGATGAAACTGGACATGTCGTCGTCGCTGGAAATGCTTATGACCTCCATCTCGGTCATCACCACTGTATTTGGAGGTAGCTGGAGATGCTTGAGTCTCCTAGATGGTTCCTCATCTTCATCCTTGTCCTCATCCTCATCCGGCTCACTGAGAAGGCAGCATTTTCTGTATGCTATGCATGCTACCGTGGGCAAGCTGAACAGGGATATCGAGGAGGAGCGGTCCTCTCTGACATCATCAGCCCTGACTTTCCCCTTCAAAGCATTCAACTTTGGGGCAAACTGTCGATTGTGTGCTCCAGGGCTCCACTCGGATCATTTCACATGCTTCACCTCGGACTGATCGCTGGTCGGGACGATGTTGTCAGCCCTAGCTTTTCCCTTTGAGGGTCGTATGGGAGTGGATGGATGGATGTTTGTGAACTGTCGAGCCTGCGACACATCACGAGCTCTTTCTTTCCCTTCGATTTTGGAACAAGAGAATGTTCAGGGGATGGTGAGAACTCTGGGGATATGGAATGTGAGATGCTGGGAATAGACGAGGCTGGCAAGGTCATCTTGAAAGAATGAGGTGAGGACGGCCTTTGTGGTCTTTGTCACCTGCTCTGAGATGAACGGAATGTCAATGCCTCATGTCCTGTTCGCCATTTCCTTGCGACTTTTCCTCACCAGTTCTTGAGGCAGGAAAGGACCGAGACTGAGGAAACTGTGCCACTCGTCCCCAAGCCATCTCTGGTGACATATGGTGTTGTTGGACAATTGGGGCACCGTTCCGTGGACACCAGCATAGTGCGTCACATCAATTCCAGCAGAGTGATCGGCGGACTCGGCAAGAATGCTGTCCGCTTCAGCATAGGACTCATTGGGAGATATGAACTCACGCCTTGACGGAAATCTCTCAATCCCCACCGGCATCCGAAGTAATCAAAGTTCCACTGCTGGATGTTCATTGAAAACTTTGCAGGAGTGATTCTTTCTCCGTCCCCGACACACAGGTAGCTGAAGAATGAACGATTCAATGAGGCTGATAATCAGATCCAGTGGGCTTTCAGCGTTCGGGTGACTCACATTCTGTAGAGATGCTCCGCCTCCTCGCCATACACAATACCCACCAGAATTGACTCCATGGTCCATAACCCTCCTCCTAACATCTCGAGGCCCAGAATGCGACCTGCTCCGGAACAAACCCAGGCATACAGGAGTCACAATCTGTGAGGCTGGTGTCTTGCTGTATCCAGTCAGAATCATCATTTTGCTGCCCTTCATGAACAGATTCTGATGCCTGTCAGCATTACGAATCTGGTGATCGACGAATTGGGGTCCCACAAGGAAGATATTTGGGTCGTCAGGTAGAGCAAGTGATACATTGGCTCCCAGACACACAATGAGCGTCTGAGCAGCTCCTTGATCCCTGGGATGTTCCAGGTGATTCACCCCTCATATCTATGATGGAAAGGTCGTGCTGCTTGACCCAAGAAGAGGAAGAGAGAATGCTGCTTCTGGTGAAATGGCTCCTCTGGTCGAGTTGGTGAAGTCGTCTTGATGTTCTCTGGCTTCTATGTCAAGATGGTGTCGGTGGTTGTGAGGGCGTGATAGCGTAATCTGACGGCCTTTAAGAGCTCCTGGATTCCTTCTCAAAGCTTCTCTAGATGCATTGTCTCTGTGCCAATTAGGATTGATTTAAAGTCCAGGTCATGAAGACCTTCGGCTCCAGAGTTTGATTAAAAGCCAGCGACGAGCGTACTGTTGCATCTCAAAGATCATGTTGAACGTCATTGGACGACTGAGGGA